>CM076582.1:136371697-136449164 GCA_034641835.2 Pinus albicaulis
CTACTGAAACAATTAAGCAAAACTGAGTTAAACAAAGCAATACTGAAATGAAACAGAAACTAAGAAAAAACACATTAGCAGCAGAACAATGTTAATTCCATGTCATTAGTCAAAAAGCTATGAAAATGCCCGGGCTGCCTATCTATAACCTGAAACAAGAACACTGATTAGTGATTAACAACATAAAACATGAAAGACAGAAGTGAAATGGAAAGCATGAAAGTTTATAAACAGAAATGAAGCATATGTATCATGAAAAATGCAGTGTATAAACATGTGAATGGATTATGGCACAATGAGCTTTAAAGAAATGAAATAAGAACTATACACTAATACACAAAACCTTAGCTGAGCAGGGGCCCTCTACACCAGCCTTGGCAACGATCTTCAAGTACGAATTAAGTTGGAAAACAGAGTCTTCTTATATTAAAATGCATTCATAACAGTATGGTAGTATTACGGCTCAAAGGCAGCGTAATTACATTACAGAGCAGACTTAATAAAATTAACAGAGACTAATCGGGACTAACTCTATATGCATATGCAAACGCGTTATATATAACAAAAGAAATATAACTGTCTCCTAAAGTTTATGTTGGTGTAGAACACGTAGACCATTACGTCCACGGATCTAGGATCATGGCCGTGTTGGAAAATAAATCTATGAGAAGTGGATGCTTGAATTTGACTATGGAGCCATGTACAGATGTTGACTTGTCCTCCGCAAGCTCAGAAACGGCCATATGAACCTTTACGTGACACGGAACAGAGTCCTGTCACCGTAAGACTCTATGGTTGACTTCCATGTGGACGCCTTTGACCGCGGCTTCTTTAGATGAGTTTGCTCGAACCAATAGGACACAAACCATGTCCACATCATTCCTGACTTGCCCATGTGGCTCGTTTTCCCTGTAGACACCTGTAACATAGAGTTTCACAAAATAGCTGCGGAAAGTTGCAGTAGCTGCGGAAAGTGGCAAGATTCCGCAGCTGAATGAACAAAATCTAAATCAAATAGCAAACACAAAAATATAATTAAAAACCATGTTAGACGCTCTTTTGCAAATGATATTGACAACTTGGGAGGTTCAGGTGAGTGAAAAAAGGTATAGAAAAGTGTATGGAAAAGATGCAGAATTGAGACTCAACATACCCCCACTGTGAAGGTGTTGCATGTCCTCATGCAACCAAAATTTTAATATTCCTTCCTTAGTTCATGTGCCTTGACACTTCAGCCAGCACATCCAATCCTCTCCTCCTCTTCCTTGGTGCTGCTAACATTTTGGGTTTCTTCATTAAGCACCTAAATTTGATATTAACCAGTGCTCTGCTCAACTTCTGGCATTTTCTTTTCAATTTCTTGTTCTTCTTTTGCCATATTCCAAGATGTAGCATAGTATTATCATGGATGATTTTGTCCAGTTTGCCTTGTTCCTTCAATGTCTCATTTTCATTTTTGATATGTTTATTCAAAAGCTCTAACTCAAAAATTTCCTGTTTTAGTGATTGGACTAAATCATCTTGTACTGTATGAGGCTGGATAGACGAAGTACTGGGACCTGTAGCTGCCTTTTCCAAAGATTCTATATAGTCATATACTTCCTGCTGCTTGGGGTCTATTTCAGGTGTCATTTTTATTGGGCTGTCCCCAAAATGCCGTGAAGGAGAGTTATCTTCAAAATCTGGTTGAGGAGGGCTCACATCAATATCTTGCTGAGAATGGGATGGAGTATGTTCAATGTCTGATTGGGAATGAAATGAACCAGGTTCACTAACTGACTGAGATGGACTATGGTCAGATGGGGACTGTTCAGATGTTTCCTCTCCCAAATCAATGAAATGAGGACCCTTCATTTGCGTTTTCCTCAATTTCCCTTTAAGTCTGTTGCTTCTTCTCACACGTTGTGGTGCACTATCCTTTTGTTTTTGTTTTCCTTTCTCTGTCTTCTTGGCCATAGAGGATTGTTTTTGAAGATAAACTAGTCTTTCAGATAACACTTGATTATCTTCTTCTTCAGAAGAAGGAGTTTTATGTATAGCCTCAATAGTTTTTCTTTCTTTTGGTGTTATTGGCTTCTTACCCTTGATTTCTTTCTTCTTCCTCTTTGACAGTCTTTCTTCCCTATCAGTTCTTTCAATTGCAGTAGTAGGAGTACTTTGGATTTCATCAATTGTTATTTTTCTCCTACTTCTTCTTGTTGTGCTACCTTCAGGAATTTCCTGAGGTTCCTCAAAGAAATTTCTAACCAGAAATTGTTCCCATGTGTCTTTCTTTTCCTTTAACTCCTTTTCAATCAAAATTTTTATAAGGCCGTGGTGATATAGATGAGGTTCTACATCTCCTAAATGTTTATGAACAGTCACAGACATTTTCTTCAAGCTATTTAACAGAAAATATGGGAGATTGAGAGCTTGATTATCTAGAAAATTCATCAGTAACCTGGTATGGTACATGTACATGGACCCAAAACGACCTTCACATGTAATGAATTTCTGAACAACTAGCAACAAAGTAGCCCATTCCTCTTTCAATGCATGCACAGGAATTCCTCTTTTAAAAACAGTTATGTCCATACCTTGGTTTCGTAAGATTGTTCTCCATGCTTCATCACTGATACTTTTATTCTTAAACCAACGCTCACCCTCCTGAAGAAGTTCTGTGGCTGTTGCTATAGATGCTTCATTGACCGCAAACTTAAGGTCTCCAATATCTGCTTCCAAGCCATTAAACGACCTTGCGAATGCCTTCGTCACTTCTTTATGATACCCTCTGAATTTCTGGATAAACCGCAGCCAATTTGCTTTCTTCAATACATCCCTTACTTGTGGATATCCCTCCATGAACTTCGGTCCTTTCGGTTCTGCTCTTAGCAATTTACCCATTTTTTCTTTCTGCTCTTCAAAGACTTTCCTGCGTGGAGGATTCAAATGGAAATAGAACGGCTGAATGCACAGAAACGAGCTCAATGACTGTGGGAATATATTATAGAATGGGAATGAGCACAATGAACGGAATGGAGTGAGACTGTGGGTAGATATCTGAGAGTGGAAATGAACACAATGAACGGAATGGAGTGAGACAGAATAGAAAAGGGTTTCGTGAGCATAACAGAGATACGACTGTGCAATTGACAGAGTATAACACATTCGGCAGCGTTTTGAAATTTGGTGGCTGCGAAATAAATGTGAACATGTTTCAATCAACGGTTATGGATTTATGCGGCTGTAAGAGTCCTTGGTCAAATCAAATATGTCTCATTGTCACCGGTGGAATATTGTATCATGAGTGAAAATCGGGGGTTTAATGATGGAACCGTTTAGGAATGAATGCGAGAGGATAATATGGAGATCGTGAAAGGTTACATAATTGTCAATATAATCATTGCACATAATGGATAGAGCTCATGGTTCAGAACTATATAAAAATGTGTTTTTCAATGCTATTTGAAATAAATTTTATTCATACCTTTGGAATCTTTGCCTTTTCCTTTGGTCTTCAACTAATTGCTCTTCATTGGTGTCTTGAATGCTCCATGTCTTTATTTTTGATCCTCTCACCTGCATTTTATTTCATGATTATGGAAATAACATCTGACTGTACATTCTTTTTGAAAACAGAGTAGTAGCTGCGGAATCTGCTTCTGGCTGCGGAAACTGGAGTCAGCTGCGGAAACAGATGTCAGCTGCAGAAACTGACACAACTATTACTTGGATGAATGGAAATGAACAGATGACAAATGACCAGATGGAAATGGTCATGAAAAAGATTTTTATTAATGAAATGGAATGAAATGAAGTGGAGTGGAGTGAAATGAAGTGAAATGAAATGGAATGAAGTGGAATGGAATGGAGTGAATGATCACAAAACTTGTGAAATGAAAGAGAGATTTTTTTTTTTGGAAAATATAGAGTGTCAGGTGTTCCTGATTTTCACCCTATATTTTCTGTATAAGACTGCCAATCAGTGATTGGTTTTCAAGCTTATACAATTTTTTTATTTATTTATTTATTTTTAACTGAAAAGAACAAAAGCTAGGCTGGTGGAGAAGAAGAATTCTTCTGTACCAGCCTGATTGCAGAACTTTCTTGAAACATTTTGACAAAATCTTCTTTTGAGAGTGGCTTATGATAAACTTTCAATCTATGTCCATTCACAATAAGAGGAGTTTGAAACTCATCAATGGTCTTGATTCTTACCGCTCCATTGCTAAAGATCTTGTCAATCTCATATGGCCCAAGCCAATGAGTCTGAAATTTTCCTTGAAAATCTTTAAACTTGGAATCAAATAACAATTCCCAATCTCCTTCTTGAAACTTCTTCTCTTTGATGTACTTGTCACGCCATTTAGCTCTTTGATATTGAACTAGATCGGTTCTTAAAATTTCTTCTTGTCTGATCTCATCTAGCTCGTTCAACTACTCCATTCTATGCTTTTGGGCTTCTGATAAGTCCATCCCCAACTGAACTGCTATCTTGAAGGTCTTGACTTGGAACTCAATGGGGAGCAGGACTTCTTTCCCATAAACAAGTTCATAGGGAGAATGTCTTGTTGTATTTCTCCATGTAGTTCTGTAGGCCCATAAGGCTTCAGGAAGCCTTTCTGCCCAATCTCTTCTATGTAGATGAACAGTTTTGGTGATGATACTTTCAAGAACTTTGTTTGTGGACTCCACTTGACCATTTTCTTATGGATGGTAAGGAGTAGATCTTCTGTGCTTGATTTTGTATTCTTCCATCAACTTCTCCACCAAATTGGATGTGAATTGGCTCCCCTGATCTGTCACAATTTCTCTTGGAACACCAAAGCGAGTAAAAATATCCTCATAAAGAAAATGAATAACTAAATTTTCAGTAGCAGATACTAATGCTTTGGCTTCTACCCATTTAGTAACATAATCAGTACAAACCAATATATACTTCTTTTGCTTAGATGGTGGATTAATAGGTCCAATGAAATCTAAAGCCCATTTTTCAAAGGATTCAATGAGTACCTGTGTTTGCAATGGCATTTCATTTGAAATGGTAGGTTTCCCTACTCTTTGGCAGCTATCACACCTTTTGACATATTGTTTTGCATCTTTGAAGAGGGAAGGCCAATAATATCCCAAAGAAAGGATTTTATAGGCCGTCCTCTTGTCTGCAAAGTGTCCGCCGCATGGTTCATCATGACATGCCTTAAGAATATCAGGCATTTCATCTTCCCTGACACATCTTCTGATCACAAGATCTGGCCCTGTTTTAAACAATTCGTTAGAAATCCATGAATATTTTGAACTCTCCTGAATAATTTTTCATTTTTCACTTGGAAATAAATGTGAAGGAAGTTTCCCTGTAACCAAATAGTTAGCAATATCTGCATACCAAGGAGTCTTAATAGTTACTGCAAACAATTATTCATCAGGAAACTTATCCTCTACAGGAGAATCTTCTTTAGTATTCTGAATTCTAGACAAGAAATCAGCTACTGTATTCTGTTTTCCTGGTCTATCCAACACATTAATATTGAATTCTTGCAAAAGTAAGAGCCATCTTGTCACTCTGCCATTAGTAACAGGTTTGTTCATCAAATATCTAATTGCAGAATGGTCAGTATGAATAAAAGTTTCATAGCCTATTATGTAATGTCTAAACTTATTAATTGCATGAACAACAGCTAAAAACTCTTTTTCAGTCACAGTATAGTTCAACTCTGTGGAAGTCAAATTTTTACTAGTGTAATAAATGGCATAAGGAACTAAATATTTTTGACCCAACACAGCTCCTAGAGCTGTATCTGAAGCATCCGTAGAAATATGGAAAGGGAGTTTCCAATTTGGTCCTCTTAAGATAGGTGCTTCAGATATTCTTGTTTTCAAAGTTTCAAAAGCTGATTGACAATCAGGATCCCATTTAAATTCACAGTCTTTTGTAAGAAATTTGAAGAGTGGAGATGCTATTTTAGTGAAGTTTTCTATAAATCTTCTATAGTAACCAATAAATCCTAGAAAAATTCTAACATCTCTTTGACAATTTGGAATAGGCAACTTGGAAATGACTTCAACTTTTGATCTATCAACCTTAATCCCATCTCCTGAAATATGATGTCCTAAAACAATCCCTTCAGTAAACATCATAAAGCATTTTTCATGGCTTATTGAAAGGTTTGTTTCTTTACATCTTATAAGAACTTTTTCCAAATTTTCTAATGCCTCTTCAAATGAATTACCATAAACTGTAAAATCATCCATATAAACCTCTACACAATCATGGATTAGATCAGAAAAAATTCCTAGTACTGCTCTTTGGAATGTTGCGGGTGCATTACATAACCCAAAAGGAAGCACTCAGTAGTCAAAAGTTCCCCATGGACAAGTAAATGTGGTCTTATCTTGATCTTCAGGTGCTACCTGAATTTGATTATAGCCACTAAAACCATCCAAAAATGAAAAATACTTTTTACCTGCTAATGTATCTAATACCTGATCAATAAAAGGCAAAGGAAAGTGATCCTTTAAAGTTGCTTTGTTCAATTCCCTGTAATCAATGCATACCCTCCATTTACCATTCTTTTTAGGTACTATAACCAAAGGAGAAACCCATCGGCTATATGAAATTGGATAAATGAAGTTTACATTGAGTAGTTTTTGGAGCTCTTCTTTCACTATCTCCCTAAGATTTGGATTCATCCTTCTTTGAGGTTGTCTAATTGGTCTACTGTTTTCCTCAATATAGATGTGATGGATGCAAGTCTTAGGATCAATACCCTTCATGTCAGTATACTCCCATGCAAATGCAGTAGAATGTTTTTGCAAAATTTTGGTTAGTTCTTCTTGTTGTGATTTTTCCATATGTTTGTTGATATTCAATGTTTTTCCTGGAAAAATCTCAATAGTAGAACTACCAAACTCTTCCATAGAGTAAAGAGACATTTGTCTTGATGATAAATATTCTATGTTAGATTCCAACTGAAATTGTGTGGGGTCATATTCTGAAGATGTCTCAAAATTTTCTAATGTGTTCAGAATTTGACTATCCTCACTGATTTCAGAAATGGTAAAGACAGGTTGTATATTGTCCTCATCATCAACCCATTCATTGTCTCCTACTTCTGTGATTGCTCTTGTTGGAGAATACAAATTGAATTTCTTTGTCGAATTACCATTAGAAATGTACATGTCCCCAGATCTACAACTAATAAAAGCATCAGCTGTGGCTAGCCAAGGTCTTCCTAAGATAAGTGGGTGCCCTTCTAGATTACTCTTGGGAGTCAAAATCATAAAATCTACTGGATATTCCCAAGAATCTAAGGAGACTGAAATATCTTCTAATACACCATCTGGTTTAATAATTGATCGATCTGCAAGTTGCGGTAAAGTAGGTGTAAAAAGAAGGTTAGGAAGTTTTAGCTGGTCCATAGTCTGTCTACTCATAATGTTGATAGTAGCCCCTAAGTCAATCAATGTGTTTGGAATTTCTATCCCATTTATATGTGTCTTGACAATTGGACTTCCTGGATCTACATACTTCTGCATGGTAATTTTTTCCATCATGATATCTGCAATTTTTCCTACCAGGTGGATTCTTCTTGTGTCTTTTAGTTTCCTTCCTGGTCTTTTGAAACTCAACTCCTTTATTGTTTTTGCTAGAATAGAAATCTCTCGAATGGCTTGTAGCAAGGGAATCTTGATACAAACATTCTTCAATTCATCTAGAAAGTCATAGTTAGGCAACAAGATTTGTTTTTCCACCCCTTTGTCAATTTGTAGTCTTTCAGGAAAAGGAGGTGTAGATGAAGATGCGGGTTGCTCAACTATAGGAGTTGTGGGTGTTAACTTTTCTTTTTCTTTTTGAATATTTGAATTTTGAAGAGATTCTTCCTCAGAACCCTTATTGACTTGAAGATAATCCTCCTCAGAGGTATCTTTCTCTTGGATATCTATAGAAGGTTTTTCTAAAACTCTACCAGATCTGAGTTGTACATCGTTGAGAGGAACAATCATATAGGTAGGAAATTGTTGTCCTTCTACCATGTAGGTGTTCTGAGGATTCTTATTGTTAGGATTTGGCAATGGCTGAGCTGGAAGTTGATTTGTCTTTTGTTGGTATGGGAGCATGAGTTGAGGATTTGGATTTTGTTGAGAAGGTTGTTGTTGTGGAAATGGAAATGAAAGTTGTGGATTTGGGTTTGGAAGTTATGGAGCTTGTTGATTTTGAAAATATGGAGGATATTGATAAAATTGAGAAAATCTCCCATAAGGATTTTGCATCCCTTGTACCCATGGCTGATATGAGTTTTGATGTTGGGGCCAAGGTTTTTGCCAAGGATTCCAATTTGGTGGGGTTTGGAAATTCATAGGGTTGTTAAACCCTTGAGTTTGTTGTCCCTGCCAAGGTCTCCTTGCGACAAAACAGAGAGATTCTATTGAATTTGGGTCTTCTTGAAAGACAGCTTTGAGTCCAGGAATTGAAGGACAATCCTTGATCTCATGATTCTCTGAGCAAATCATACATGTTTCTACAACTTTTGCATCCAAGGGACATTCCCTTAAAGCATGTTTCTTCCTACATTTAGGACAAAAGATGGCTAAGGCATCTGTTTCTGCTTTCTGCTTGTTTTGGATTTTAAGGGTGTCTAGTTGTTCACTAAGGCTCCCTAAGATATCAGTTTTGAAATCATCAAGCATATTACCAATCTCTGCCCTACTTACTGATCCAGTTGCAGATTTGTTAGCCCTAATAAGAGAAGGATCCCTAGGCCCTTTTCCTGTTTTAGATTTTCCTCTTGAGAGATGGACACATAGTTCTGTTATGTCATGAAGTGGGAGTTGAGAAATATCTCCTTTCCCCATCATGTTTAAAATATCTATCCATTCATCTCTAATGGCTTTTAATATGAGGGCTTTCAAGGTTTCATCATCTAAGTTTCTCATATTTGCTCTTTTCAAGTTGTATTGAAATCTTTCAAGTAAGTCTTCCAAATTTTCATCTTCTTTTTGCATCATCTTGAATACCTCATCCTTGTGATTGGTGGGCATACAATAGTCCAAGTATATATCCAAAAATGTTTGTTTCATATCATTCCAAGTCCTAATAGATTGAGTGGCTAGTCCCATGAACCATTTGAAAGCAGATCCCTTCAATGTTGAAGGAAACAATTTGAGTTTTTGAGAGTCTTCCATATAGTCATAGGTTCGGCACACAACTTCAAAATCAAACAGAAATGTTTCAGGATCCTCACTTCGAAATCCATAAAAGTTAGGGAGAAGAGATGGTGAGATATTTTTCATCGTTGTATGAGTTTCCTCATCAACTATAGGGAATCCAAACAAGTTGTCTCCTTCCCTATTTCTACCATTATTTCCTTCACCATTGTTGTCTCCATTGTTTCCTCCTCTTCTACCTCTACCTCTACCTCCATCTATTACTTCCTCCGCCATGATAGTTTCTTTAGAATCCTTAAAGTCCTCTAGTTTTTCTACCAAGGGAGAATGAGAGAAAGTCTCTTTGTTTTCTAAATGGGATTGAGTAGGTGGTATAGGAGAATCCTCTAATTCAGTTGTTCCTTGACTTCCAAAAATCTTAAGGCTAGGGGTAGATGGTGATGAATCTGGTCTATGCCTTGAAGAAGATGGAGTTGTGAAAATCGAACTCTTGGCTTTAGCTATAAACCTTCCCCTAGAATCTCTTGCTCTATGCATGTCATTTTTTTTTTTTTTTTTTTTTTTTAAAGTTGGGCTAATAATCCTCTTTCTGATCTTCCAGGTCACACTAGGTGCAAGAAGAGAGCATAATTAAGAAATTACTAAACCAATAACTCTCTTTTCTGATCCTCCAGATCACACTAGGTGCAAGAGGAGAGCATACTTCAAGAAGTTATCAAGTTTTCCCTTCTTTTATGATTTT
Organism: Pinus albicaulis; assembly: GCA_034641835.2. Classification (NCBI taxonomy): domain Eukaryota; kingdom Viridiplantae; phylum Streptophyta; class Pinopsida; order Pinales; family Pinaceae; genus Pinus; species Pinus albicaulis. The sequence goes on from CM076582.1 coordinate 136,381,581, forward strand.
GTGTTTTTTTTTTTTTAAGAAATTGGCTACCTAGTTACACTTCCCCGGCAACGGCGCCAAAATGTTTGGTTAATTTAGTGTGTCCTAAATTGCTGCATTTAATTTGTCAATCCGGGATTCGTAAGCTGATGAAGTGCAGCGCACTATATGTGCAAGATAACCTATTTCTTAACTTTTTGTCGTTTTTGGTTTTCTAAGGTGAAATGAAAATTCTAAAATGAAAACAAGTATGGTTATATTTGTTCAAGGAAATGATATCCCCTATAATGATTTACCAACTTGAAACTTAAAAAGGAATTTGAAATTTTCAATGACAAAACTTGAAAGGAAATGAAAATGTACTACTGAAATGAAAAGATGCTGTAAGTCTAATAAATCAAAAACAGTGAACTAGTGAGCATGAAACTAAACTATTCTTGCTGCTGTCTAAACAAAAAGAAACTATACTTAAATAAATTCAAAATTGTAACAAAGTAAATCTAAATCAGATTACATCAATTTATCTTCTGATCCTTCATCATTAGTCCAGCTATGATTTTCGGAAGTAACCATAAACAACTTGAGTAACTGATATCTAACTTGCAGAAAGTAAACTAATATTAAACCATACATTCATAATTCAATCCCTCACCATCAGTCCAGCTGTGGCTTTCGGAGAAATGGCAGAAGATGTCATTGCAGTTAACATTTCTAACTTGCGAGGAAACTAATACTAAACTACACACTTCATAATACAATCCCTCACCATCAGTCCAGCTGTGGCTTTCGGAGGAAACTGAAGACGTTATGAGTAGTTTAATATATTTAAATTTGCAGAAGGAAAACTAATACTAAACTACACATTTCATAATACAATCCCTCACCATCAGTCTAGTTGTGGCTTTCGGAGGCAACTGAAGATGCTATGAGCAGTTTAATATATCTAATTTTGCAGAAAGGAAACTAATACTAAACTACACATTTCATAATACAATCCCTCACCATCAGTCCAGCTGTGGCTTTTGGAGGCAACTGAAGATGCTATGAGCAGTTTAATATATCTAAATTTAACTACTGAAACAATTAAGCAAAACTGAGTTAAACAAAGCAATACTGAAATGAAACAGGAAACTAAGAAAAACACATTAGCAGCAGAACAATGTTAACTCCATGTCATTAGTCAAAAAGCTATTAAAATTCCCAGGCTGCCTATCTATAACCTGAAACAAGAACACTAATGGCTACCTAGTTACACTTCCCCGGCAACGGCGCCAAAATGTTTGGTCAATTTAGTGTGTCCTAAATTGCTACATTTAATTTTTCAATCCGGGATTCGTAAGCTGATGAAGTGCGGCGCACTATATGTGCAAGATAACCTATTTCTTAACTTTTTGTCGTTTTTGGTTTTCTAAGATGAAATGGAAATTCTAAAATGAAAACAAGTATGGTTATGTTTGTTGAAGGAAATGATATCCTCTATAATGATTTACCAACTTGAAACTTAAAAAGGAATTTGAAACTTACAATGACAAAACTTGAAAGGAAATGAAAATATGCTGCTGAAATGAAAAGGTGCTGCTAGTCTAATGAATCAAAACAATGAACTAGTGAGCATGAAACCAAACTATTCTTGCTGCTGTCTAAACACAAAATAAATTATGCTGAAAGAAATCCAAAAGTTGCAATAAAGTAAATCTAGATCAATTTACATCAACTTGTCTTCTGATCCCTCATCATTAGTCTAGCTATGATTTTCGGAAGTAACCATAAACAACTTGAGTAACTGATATCTAACTTGCAGAAAGTAAACTAATATCAAATCATACATTCATAATTCAATCCCTCACCATCAATCCAGCTGTGGCTTTCGGAGGTAACTGAAGATGTCATGCACAATTTAACATTTCTAACTTGCAGAAAGGAAACTAATACTAAACTACACATTTCATAATACAATCCCTCACCATCAGTCCAGCTGTGGCTTTCGGAGGCAACTGAAGATGTTATGAGCAGTTTAATATATCTAAATTTGCAGAAATGAAACTAATACCAAACTACACATTTCATAATACAATCCCTCACCATCAGTCCAGCTGTGGCTTTCGGAGGCAACTGAAGATGTTATGAGCAGTTTAATATATCTAAATTTGCAGAAAGGAATCTAATACTAAACTACACATTTCATAATACAATCCCTCACCATCAGTCAGTGTTTGTGAACTAGGACTGAGCAGAATCTTATAATTGATCTAATATATCTAATTTTAGCCTAAGGCAAATATTAAGAAAAGCTAAGTTAAACAAGCAATAAATGAAACGAAACTGAAAAATTACTGTACATTAGCAGCGAGAACAATAAGGAATTTCCATGTCATTAGTCAAAAGCTATGAAATGCTAGGGCGCTATCTATAACTTTTTGAAGCAAAGCAAATCAGTGATTAACAACATAAAACATGAAAGACAGAAGTGAAATAGAAAGCATGAAAGTTTATAAACAGAAATGAAACATATGTATCATGGAAAATGCAGTGTATAAACATGTGAATGAATTATGGCACAATGAGCTTTAAAGAAATGAAATAAGAACTATACACTAATGCACAAAACCTTAGCTGAGCAAGGGCCCTCTACACCAGCCTTGGCAACGATCTTCAAGTACGAATTAAGTTGGAAAACAGAGTCTTCTTATATTAAAAATGCAGTCATAACAGTATGGTAGTATTACAGCTCAAAGGCAGCGTAATTACATTACAGAGCAGACTTAATAAAATTAACAGAGACTAATCGGGACTAACTCTATATGCGTATGCAAACGCGTTATATATAACAAAATAAATATAATTGTCTCCTAAAGTTTATGCTGGTGTAGAACACGTAGACCATTACGTCCACGGATCTAGGATCATGGCCGTGTTGGAAAATAAATCTATGAGAAGTGGATGCTTGAATTCGACTATGGAGCCATGTACAGATGTTGACTTGTCCTCCGCAAGCTCAGAAACGGCCATATGAACCTTTACATGACACGGAACAGAGTCCTGTCACCGTAAGACTCTATGGTTGACTTCCATGTAGACGCCTTTGACCGCGGCTTCTTCAGATGAGTTTGCTCAAACCAATAGGACACGAACCATGTCCACATCATTCCTGACTTGCCCATGTGGCTCGTTTTCACTGTAGACACCTGTAACATAGAGTTTCACAAAATAGCTACGAAAAGTTGCAGTAGCTGCGGAAAGTGGCAAGATTCCGCAGCTGAATGAACAAAATCTAAATCAAATAGCAAACACAAAAATATAATTAAAAACCATGTTAGATGCTCTTTTGCAAATGATATTGACAACTTGGGAGGTTCGGTGAGTGAAAGGTATAGAAAGTGTATGGAAAGATACGGGAATTGAGGACTCAACGAGATGGCATGGCACCCATATGATAGAGCAGCAGAAGACTTGTTGGTATGGGGCAACATACAAGTTAACATTCATGACCTTACTCTATGGCTTGTATGAAGGAGAGAGGAGGAAGAAAAAAAGGTTTTTGTTGCTATGGTTACACTTAGGAGAGTATGGGAAAAATTATTCCCATACTTTTGATGATATTTCTGGAGAGAAGAAAGGCACATTCATGGTGCAAGGAGGCTACCCTTCAGTATTGAAGGATCATGAGAGACTTCCATGCAGGGAGGAGATATTCTCACTTAGTAGCATGATGGTGGATGACTTTGGCATATGGAATGTCAAAGAGGGGTGTCATGGAGCCTTATTACAAAGGCCTACAACGTTGTCACATAGTAGCATGCTCTTATGGATGAGATATTCCAAGGGGAGGAGGTATCCCTTCTTCTTGTAGATTTTTATGAGTAGATTCTCATGGGGGGACTTATTGGAGGATCTCACTTTCATCCAACTCAGTATGCATGGTAGAGAATACATTTCTGTACTTGTTGATTACTCTATTGAGTATTTGTACTTTCTCACCATGTTTGCTCAGTGCATTGCTCCTCAAAAGAGCAAGAGTATTTTTGGGTTTCATGGTCATTTTAGGGCCAATGTTTATGATGATAGTAGCCCATCTATACATGCCTTTGGGCAAGTGTATTGTTATTTTATATATGTACATCTGATATACATTGATGCTTACTTCCCCATGTTGGGAAAACAAACATATACAGCTTGTAACTTGTTGTAGGACCACTTGCCTTATGACATTCTCAAGCAGCAGTTGGGAGAACTGCGTTGTATCCACCAGAGAGACCATATGTATCATCCAAACTTGCACACAACCTTCAGCCATTTTCTGATTTGGATGCCATGTGGTGATGATGTGCCATTCATCTTGAATGGAATGGTTTGGGTTGGCATGACTCATAACTTTGGGGGAAGAGTCCTTGGAGGCTAAATCTTCTTCTTGCCATTGGAGGGAAATCATGTTGCAGCCCAAGATCAACATACCTTCTACACTTATCATAAGTGGAGAAGAGGACAGCATGGGATAGACCTTCTTTCCTATCATGTACATTCATTTAGCCCACCTTCATTTTAGGAGCACAAGGTGGAGGAGAATTTTCATGAGTTACCATGTTGGAGGGTGACTCACTTCATTTGGATGATAGCATGGGTGAGGGAGGCACTCATTCACCATGTTGATCATCACTCCTACTTTTTGGAGGCCATGAGACAGTTAGCATGTTTCCATTCACACTTTCCACCTTTGATTGATGCAGACACTTTGGTTTTGCACACTTGGGAGGAAGCATTGGATGACAGTTTATTTGTAGATTCTCTTGATGCAGTGATGGAGGCTATTGATGGAGGCCACATGTGAAAGAGGGGAGAGATTTTTTTCTCCTTATGCATTTTCTTGAGGACAAGCAAAGATTTTGGAGGGGAGGACTGTAATGTTCCAAAATTTTAGCCTCCAAGCTAAATGGAACATTAGAGTTAGCAACAGTTATAGTCGGTGAATAAATGGGAAGAAAAGCCCATAAGTCTCCTAAGGAGGAATAAAATACTCCAGATGTGAAAGGGGACACTCTTTCTAGATAAATAAAACACCTCCATGTGTGAACAAGGTTAAATTGAAGCTGCTTTGACTAAGTCAACAACGCAGTTTTAGTAGAGGAGGAATCCTAGGTTGGATAACGCAATTTTGGAGGGAAATTTAACTTGGGTTAGAAGTAACCTAAGTGAGTGGGGCCAAGGGCAAGAAAACTCAAATCTTATATAAGGAAGAGGATGGTAGCATTATTCATCATGTTGTAGAATTATAATTCTTGTCTGCCAAGAGTTGTTGCTGCTTTGCTGCTTAGCAAAGTTGCAGTGCTATTTAGCACTGGGTGTTCCCAAGCGGGAATCCCACCTCTTTCGTTTGAGAAGCTCATTGGGAGATTTTTTTTTCATCATTCCACATCAGGTTTTTAGGCCAAGCTTCAGCCATCTTCATCAGCACAACTTTTCCAGAGTTTGTGTAGTGTTGCTGGGTGCAGCAGTGGAAGGGATTGGAATCCCGGATTTTGAGATAGTTTCTCATTGGAGGAATATTTCCTTCACTTGAGAGATCTGTTTGGAGAGCTCCAGGACATATTTCAGATCTGTGGTATCAAACCACACATTTCTCATAACCTCCCAACACTATTTCTGCTAGGGAGTGCATTATTTTGGAGGCAATGTTCATTGCATGGTTTAGTGGCTCTGTTGCAGTGTTTCCTTGTGATTGAGAGGTTCATCCTTTCATGGGAGGAAGCCCTTGAGGGTTATACATCATATTAGACATATCTCAGCATTCTACACTCATGTACTTCATTTTTGCAGTGATTATTTAGTTATTTTCTGAAGATCACATTTGTAGGCAGAGTGTTTGACAAGAAACCCTTGCCGGTTTCTTTTGTATTTTGTATAAGGAGCTTAGATCTCTGTTCTTCAGTATTATTCATCAATACATGAGTAGATATATTTTTCTCCTATCATTTTTTGTGTAAAACATTTCGTAGACTACGCAGTCCCTTGAGCAGCTGCTCCGGCATTTTGCAGTCTTGGGTTTTTTCACCAATTTTAGATACACTAGTGTGGGAGGTCTGTTTAGCCCACCTACTTTGATTTCTTTCAGCTCTATTCTTGGATTTACATTTCATATTGATTATTTTATGGGATCCAAGAGTTAATTTCACTATTTTATTGTATATGTTGTTGGAAATGTTTTTTTACTACATGATTTATGAGCTATCCTGAAAAAGGAACATTACATCGTGAAATAACCAGATCAGGCATCCACATGTGTGAAAATTTTCTAAACTATGTGGACAAGGTCAAGTTTGACCAAGTCAACATGATTTAATTCTCAAGGAGTGGATCCTGAATAAAGCCAGCTCAATGTGAATAGAGATCAATCCAGCTAAATAAAATGAAGACACCTTGAGTGTGAAATAGGTTGATCACTTGACCAAGTCAACCATGACCATATCTACAGCACAGTCTAGATGCATTGAACCTTCTATAGGGACAGCGTAGTTCTAGAAGGAGATCCTACATGCGAAAGAAGCTAAACAAATGAAGTGGTTTAGGGTCTGGCAAGACTCCAATCTTATAAAAGGAAGAGGAGGGCAGCATGAAAGGGTCATTGAAGATTATTATTTTCTAAAGGTATTGTCTGCTCAGACATCCCTTGTCGGGTCTTCCTATTTAGGAATCCTACCTCCTTCCTTGAGCAGATCTTAGAGGAGACTTGTGCTATATTGTCCACTATCAAGCTTGGGCCAAGCTTCACCTTACACCTACAGTGCTGCTCTTGTTGAGGGTTAAGTTGTCCTTGTGAGTTACAACAAGTGGAGTACTAGATCTTCTTAGATCTAGACTCTTTTGGTGCCTCTTCTTAGTGAGTGTGTCTTTTAACCTCCTGGAAGAGTGCATTAGCTGATTAAGCTTCAGATCCAAACCTTGGCATCAGGCCAAAGAATTCTCAGAGCCTACAATGTTGTTTCTCTCCCTAGACAACGTTATTTGCAGATTTGCAGCTGCAGGGTGTTTTGTCTGCATTTTGGAGGAGAGATCTCCGGTGTTAGGATTCTTCCTCTCACTAAGGTGATCCATGGATTGGCCATCCAATCCATTTTTGTTTCAGATCTAATATTCTGTTCCATGGTATTATTCAGAAATTTCTGAATCATTTTGCAGATCTGCAACCTTAGATCTCAGATCTACTCTCTGTGCTTCATGTCTTGCACAAAACCCCAAGGGGAATGTATAGATGAGCCTTTCCTGTACACAGATCTGATATAGATCTATATTTTTATGTACAGATATGATCTAGATCTGAGTATTAATAAATTGATGCTTCAGCCCCTGAAAATAGCGTTGTCATGGTTATGCAGTCTTTTCTTATGGTTGTAGCACCTCATTTTTGAGGATTTTTCCTGTATTGTCTCATTCTTTCTCTTGTACAATGTATGGGCTGTAATGTACATCTAATTTGTTGTTATACATATGATTTTTGAACCTCCATATCAGCCTCCTACTATGATTCAGTGGATCTGCGTTATTTCTGAAGCAGTCCTTGGCATATAGCTGCAGCCCCTCTCTTTGGGTGATTTTCAGCTAGACTAGTTTGTGGGAGATCTGTTTAACCACCTAGTCTGATTTGTTTTTGTGCTCCTTTTGGATTTAGATCTTAGATGGGCTGATCTAAGGGATCCAGGAGCTGAAAACTCATTTATATGCACATAATTCTCAGGAGTGCGTTATTTCAGCAGGCTTGCTGAGTTGTCCCGATTTTGGGATATTACAAGCCATAAAAGTGGCCTTAACAGTTTGTCATTAATTGCAGAATAATAAAAATCTATCTCGAGTGATGCCAAAGAGGGAATGATAAAACAAAATTGACATCTAGCTCTGCTTCTTCAGAAAATTGTTGCTGGATAATTAAATTTGGTATTGCAATGGCTGTCATGATGGTCATTATGTCTTCTAACCACCTCTTTCTTTGCCACGTCAGTGATTGTTGCAGGGAGTTTTACAATGGGCAACTCATTTTCCATTTGTAAATGACGCAAAACCTTGCTTGAATTATCAGTCATAAGAATGCAACCCTGTTGCAGAATCTAGTTGGCCAGGTAGGTCGACGTGGAGCGGGATTGGTGAGTGGACATGGAGCAGCAGTGGCGGTTTTTATTTCAAAGGAGAGAATTTTTCGGGGTGGGGGGTGGGGGGGGTGGGGTATTGAAGTGGTAGGAGGTTTCGGCGAAGGGGATTGCTAAGTAGCCTGGGCACACCATGTAGCGGGAATGGCAGTAAGAGATATCGCCCATTTCGGACCCCCCATCCCCCCCCACCCCATGGTTAATGTTCGAAGGTCGACAGGGGTGCGAAATGCATGGAGATCGTTGGATGTGGGGATGGGGGATGGAGACAGTGGAAAGGCACGGGGATTTTAAGGTGGAATGATGTGGGATGCAATGGTGGGGTTAGGGATAAATGACTGTCGGGGTATGAGTGGATGGAGACGTGGCAAGGAGGCAGGCCCACCCACAGGTTACAAAATCGGTGTTTTTTAACATATTCCTTAGTGCTAACCCTTTTGGACTGGGGAAGTGCGATATGCAATTGGGTCCCACCCACATCGCAAATCACAGGAGTTAATTTTATCGCACATCGCAACTTTTAAGGTTTATCGCACACCGCAACATTAAGTTTTATTGTACACTGCAACATCTAAGGCTTATCACACACCGTAGTGAATAAATTATCACATCGTAACTCAAACCAATTAAGATGCAATGTCTTAACGTGTAAACATAAACATTGCCAATTGCGATGTGCGATGGGCGGTGCGGAAAGGATCAATGAGATAACGGTTTTGGGTGGAATTTGTGATAAGGTAAGGTTGAAGAGGCTTATAACATATATATATATATATATATAAGGATCAATGAGATAACGGTTTTGGGTGGAATTTGCGATAAGGTAAGGTTGAAGAGGTTTATAACATATATATATATATATATATATATATATATATATATATTCAAGCATCTTAAAGTGGGGGGCGGAATTGCAAGTAAGGAAATATATGGTAAGTTTAAACTACAAAATTATATGGTGGTTAGTGGGTGGGCAGAGCTACTTTTTTAATTATAAAAATCGAATTTTAATAGTAAAAAAAAGGGGTTTGAAAGAAATTAAGCGCGGGACTTTAGAAAATGGAAAAATGAAGGGAAAAAGAGGGTAAATGAGATGAATGAGGGTAGAAATAAAGTTTTCTCACCATTACACCTTATTAGCAACACTTTCCCCTTTCCACTGAAAAGGCATATTGATTCCTTTGAAGCTCTTGACAGTTCGGATTTCCCTTCCTTTTTCTGGAAATAAATGACAGCCATGGAATATTATTTTCAACATGAATGTTCTGGGAAATAATCAGTCACCTTGTGATAATGTGAATTATAGTAGCCTAACATTGTGATAATGTGAATTATAGGAGTCTAACATGCCATTCATTATTAAACATGTTTTGCAAAAAGGGGCATATGAGTTGATTGATTATGAAGGAAACCCTTTGGATAAACCTCAGAATGGGATTTATCTCAAAAAGTAATATGCACAATTACTTTTGCATAATTTCTTTTGTACATTAGTGTGTTTTCATTTTTGTATAGTTCGGTTTTGGTGTGCTTTTTGTCATAAGTTTTCCCGCTTATCTTGTTTTACTTGATTTGCAGATGGCTTTAACTCCTTATGTCGGTTTTGTTGATGGTGTTTGGCACAGTACTCGAAAATCATCCTATGCGGCATGGGTAATCTATGACCCTAATGGTGAGTTAGTGGATCTACAAGGTATTTGTTTACGCCATACAACCAACAATATTGCCGAGTACAGTGCAGTCATTTAACTTGTTAGCCACCTATAAATTCTGTCATACTCAATGGTGGCTAAGCTTGTATTTTAAGACTTCAAGAGATAGTTTCCTTTGAAAACTTATCATCTTTTAAAGTCTTATGATGATAATTACCCTTTGAGTTAATCTTCACTATTGTTTCACTATTAATCCTAAAGTACCTGTTGTTTTCCAAAAAGAAACTGCTTATAAGGCTCCTTTCTCCATTTTTTCACTTCACCATTTCACTCTTAAAAAAATCCATTTTTACCCTTATTTCCTTCACAATTTTCCCCTTATTTCCTTCATTTAACCTCTAAATCACCAAAACCCTCTTTTTAAACCTTATATCTCCCTTTGATTTGGTTTAAATCCCTTCATTTTACCTACCAAAACCTCATTTGGACTTAAAAAACCTTGTTTAAGCCTAATAAACAGTCTTTCACGCTATATAAGTCTTAAGCCCCCAAGGGCTTATATCCATTAGCCCTTTTTCTCCATATGGCTGAAGCCCTGCAATCAGGCGCTCAAAACACAAAGCCTCCGTGCCAAAACCCTTTTTTTTTCCTTTGTTTTTTCATTTCCCCGACGATATGATTTAAACAAATCTAGACCGTTGATCTACATAGATCAACGGCCATTGGGCTACCTGATCTCCACCTTACCCTCTGCCTTGGCTTCTTCCTTTTTCAAACATACCCGCTCCTTCTTTCAATCTCGATCGTTCATACTAGAGATCGAACGATCGGGACTTAACCTGATGAACCCGATATCCTATTGCACCCGTCCACTATGCAACAAACCATTTCGTCACCATGGACCCCACATATACTTTTACCCTACATCTTACCCCCCATTGCATTTTATCCATGCTGTTGGATCTTCTACCAATCATTCGACGGCTAGCGCGCGATATCATGCAAATTTTCACACCCCCTTTCCTTCGAGCAACTTCCGCGTGATACCGATGGTTTCTAAAAAGACACGCGTCGCCTATTCTATGGAATCGCATTTTTTTGGGCAATACCACCTACCCCCCCAAATGCTACGCAAAAACCACTTTCGGTTTTCCCAAAACCACCATTCCCCAATTTTTTCCCTAATTCAAATTTAAACCCCTGTTTCATTTTTTGCCACGGTTCTGCGTCCTCCACTGCAAATTTCTCCATCCTCATGGCTCCAAAACATTTCCACAAACCCTTCCAAAGCAGTTTAAACCAATTTCGCAGGATTTAAATAATGTTTGTTCGTTTTTTATGCAGGTTTAAATGAAGTTAAAGTTAAACCCTCCCGCAGATGATTACACTATTATTGGCCAAGGATGACGATCCTTATAGCCTTTGATACATATTAAAGGGTTTCCAAGGATAATTAAATGTTTTTAGGGAATCGATAAGTCATGATTATCGGTTTTCTGAACAAAGACTCCAAAAAACCCTCTGCGCACCTACAAGCAAACAAAACACAATGAGCATCAATCAATTAAAGGATCAAAGCATAATCCGAAGATTAAAGGCTCTAAACAGGGTTTAAAGAAAGCAACAGTCTAATCCAAGAATGAAGAAAGATCTCCATAAAAGCCTCGAATGCCACATCACAGGGGCTAATTGAATCCCCTGCCTACCAAAAATGCCACCTTGCATCCTTCTGCCTCAAAGGAATACCCAGATCAAATCTCAGCTAGCAACACTAAGGCCAAAGATAGCTAAATAGTTATTACCAGCAAAACAAATATCCCAACTGTCAGTAGAAGTTATTGTAAAGATAAGAAAAGCTTTAAAGTCAATCTTTTTACCCAGTAAGCCTAAAAAATCAGAAACATAGTAAATGAAACAGAGTTGTAATTCAATGCATTCCTGCCCTATGCCTTGCATGGTTTTCAAGGCTAGGAGTTGCATTTAGTATAGAATTAGTTACATTTCAACCCTAGGAACTCTTCCACCTCCTCATTTTCTTATAAAATATCCTTGAGGAGCACATTGTAAAGGGTTGGTTGGTCACTAGTTGTAATACTAAAACTCTCTGAAATAATACATAGTTTGTTTGAAGTTGAAGAAGAAATTGAAGTCTTGGAAGCTTGATGATGTTTTGACAAGCTTGTTCTTGAGAAGGCTCTATCATTGGATCCCTGAGCTTGGTTGTTGGTGATGTATTCTAAACTGTCTGTTGTTTTTCCTGTTTTCATTATGTTTCATAAATTCTTACTATAGTAGGATGAAAATTTTAGGCTAAGAAATAACTCCTAGAAGCACCTTAGACCTGTTTATCCTTCACTGTTTTATGTTTTCTTCTACTGAGGTATTTTAGAGTCTTTAATCTTTCTCTTTAGTCCTCATGCTTGTTTATTTCTCTAATAGTTCAAATAGTTGGTTCCAGCATGATTTATGGTTTTCCCTGCTTGTCTGCTGCCACTTGAAAACTATTTGTGAAGTCTCCCTTTGAAGTACCATTGTTTATAGTTAGCCAAGGAGGTATGTTTTGATCATACCCTTTTTCCCTGCTTAAACAATTGTTTTAAAGGTCTTTATAGTTGTGATCATAGATGTGTTAGGTGTTCCCTCTTCTATGACTGCAATTATCGGTGAATCTTTCATGTTTTCTAAGTCCTTTGAAATAGAATCTTTGAGGAAATAGGATGTGCTCCCGAATCTTATATTTCATTTTGATAATTGTCTTGAGATCATTATTTGCTTAAAGTGTGGTTTGTAGAATTCATGGTTAGCCCTGTCTATCAAATACCTCTTTATGTTCAAGTTATGTTTTTAAGTTCCCTTTGTTGAGAATTCAATTTCTCTTTCCAAACCATTAATTTCCATCTCATTCACAAAACTAAAGGATCCTGAGGCCAAGTTAGATTTTCCCTTTGATATCCTATATCCATTGATGAGTTTGTCATAAACCTCTTTTTGACTCCATTGCCCAATGAACCTGACACTTCTTCTTTCTATCTGCACTACCTAGACCTTTCATGTTCTGTTGTACCAATTCAACCAAACAAACAAACCAAACAAACACTTGCACTTAATAACTAGTCTAAAATCAATACTTAAAAGCAAACAATACATATCTTTGCAAACAATTTGAGAGATCCCTCTCTGAGAACAGGAGGACTAGATCCTAGAACTCTAAAGATTGGTTATGATGTTGCCTTGTATTTTGGTTAGCCAATCTATCAAAACACAGGACCACCAACATAATGGCGATCACGATGGGACCTATTGAATCTATGATAGCCTAGAAAACTATTATAACTCTTTAGTCCTACAAATCTCTTGAAAGTCAGTTAGTAAGCCATAGAGTAGAGTCTGCTTATTTGAGCACCTTAGCTAAGTGTTAAGATCAGACATAAGACACTCTCATAACCATAGAAATATACAAAATCCAAAAATATTTTAGATTGGCTTCATAATACACATGGTGGTGGAACCATAAAACATTTTACCTTCACAAAAGCTAAAAAGTTTCCACCTGGTGACTCCATTGGCCCCAGTATGCTTATTACTCATCTAGGTCTCCAGATCTCTTCAGGACTGTGTTAACTAGCCTTGAGGAAGTTTAGAAGCCTAGTCCCATACTAGAATAGACATTGTGAGAGGAAATACTTTCAAAACAACCCTAAAAACTTCAGCCTCTCTCATTTTATTGGAAAGCAGTCTGGCTTCACATAGGATCAACACTAGATCTCATCCAGACCCTAAACCTCCTACAATAGTTGAAAATCCAGAGAATATTTTGTGGCAGACTTCTAAGTCTAGAAAATCAGCTACTGATAGGAGCCTCTTAAGAATAATATCTATCCCTGAAAACCTTTCTTTCTTAGAGGATTTACACTTTGTTACACCATTTTTTGGTCATCTAACATATTATCATTAGATGGACCCAAGTACACCATGTAAGACCAATTTTACCCTAAGTAAAATTGCCTTCACTATGTTAAAACAGGAAACCCCAAAAGGAAATATTAAACAAACCTATATTTGTTTGATTTTCCTCATGGAATAATTAATTAAACCATAATTTAATTATTATTCCCGGTCATGTTTAACCCAAAATCAAAGAAATTAATTAGATAAACATTTATTTATCTTATTTTTTTCTAGGAATAATTATTTAAACCTTATTTAGATGATATTCCTTGTTAAATATGACGAAATCACCCACAAATAATTAAATAAATCACTATTTATTTAATTATCTTTCAACCACTTCCTTAAATAATTAAATAAATCATTATTTATTTGATTATCTTCTAACCGCTTCCTTAAAAAGATAAATAAACCATTTATTTATTTATTTTTGAAAAATTAAGGGATTTGACCCAAGTCAAATACCTTTTCCCTCCAACAAATATAATAAAATATTCCATAAAAAGTGGATCTAGATCTGGTTAACCCATGCACAAAGATCTAGAATGACCCAATATTTTGTTATAAATAGGAGGGTTTTTCCTACCATTCTTCACCTTTTGTTGCCTATTAGATCACTCTGGATCTATACACTTGGTCCCATTTTTCTACCATTTGCTATGTGAGCTCCCTTTGAGTTCCATTCTTTGTGTGGGTTTTCTACACCAACAAGAGAGAGAAATCTTAGATCTGAAGTGCTGAGGACTTCCAAGAACCCATCCCACTGAGGAGAATTGGATACACCTTCTTGTTTTCCTCCTAGGTGCCCCATTAATATAAAAATTCTTTCAAAAAATGTTCTTGTCTTGTCTATTGGTATATGGAGCAAACCCTTATTTTTTCTGCTTAATGTCTTTCCATGCATAGATCTGGTTTTTGCAGCTCTTTTATGTTCAACTAACCGCAGATCTGAAGATATTGGCAGCCACTTTTGTTGTTAAGGCTATTAGTTATGCGTAGCTAAAGTGGTCCTTTTTCGTACACTTCGACAAAGGATTCATACTAACAAATGGCGACTCCACACGGGTTTTAAATTATGACCGTTGTCGTTTTTCATATTCCTGCATATCCAGCTACTTCAGACCCTAGGGTTTCTTTTCAGCTGTTTATTTTTCCTATTTTTATGTTGTTTTTCTCACATAAAACCTAAAACATTGTAATTTCTAACCAGTGTGTTTCGGCCTAGTGCGCGGTGCAGCGATACCGGCCGCAGCGGGGTGACAACTTTTAGAAAATGACAAACGGGACAACCGGGCCGGGGGTCTGCACAGCCTGTGACGGGACCTCAGTCGCACTCCCACCCTTTTAAGCGACACTGCGAAAACGGGTCGGAACACGCAACCTGCATTTTTGGGTGGTTTTGCAATTTTTTAAGGTTTCTTTGCAAAGTATGGGGTCTTTCATTATCTGTCTCGGCTGCTTGGACAAGTTACGATACGTTTTTACTCATCTAAGTGGGAACCTAGCCCCCTAGGGCCTTAGTACCCTCCACTTTTTGTGGAAGAGTTTTAGCTGTTTCAGCCGTCTGTTTTTCAGAGCTTCAGCCTCCTTTTTTCCAGATCTGTTACCTCCCTTTCAGATCCATTGTAATCAGCTCTTCTACCTCTCAAATCACCTCCTGAAGATTTTTTTGGATCTGCTTTTAGGGCCTCCTCCTTGCCCCCTCCGCTTTTGCTGATTACCTTCCTTTTTCCAACCACCTTGCCTCTGTCTCTTGGTTGTGATCTGCACCTCTTTTCAGCAGCTTTATCCTTTAGATCCCTATCCCTTTTGACCCTAGATCTATTGGCCTCTTTTTATGTGTGTTTTGACTAGATTTTTGCCCTCTTTTAGAGTAGTTTTGAGAGACCCGCCTTTTTGGGTTAGATTGATGCATGTTTAGCTGTTAAATGTTCTGTTATTTCAACATTATATACTATTCTCTGCAGATTTCTTTTCAGTTACGCAGCACATTTTTTCTTGCTCTCACAACGAAAAGGGTTTAAAAATTAAAATTAACGCACACCACACACTGACCCTAAGTGAAGAAGCGCCTGGTTTACACCGCCGGTAAAGACTCTAAAATCAATTGTCACTGCACCTTATCTGCCCTTGACCTTCTTGATTCTGTCCCTTTTCTGCCCTCGTCGGTTTCCTTCTTCCTGTCATCATTGCGCCCCCAAGGCGCCTTTCCCCGAGACTTCTTGGCCTTCATCCTCAGTTTCCGGTTGATCGACCTGCTCCGCACCGTCGTCGTCGAGCCAGTCCACCTTCGAGTCCGCACTCCCGTCATCTGCGATCATCGGGTTCCCCTTTCTCCTCACGGTTTTCTCCCCTGTCCTTCTGATAAGTCCCCCGGGGCCCTCTTGTTGGTGGTGCTGCGGAGCCTTATCTGAGGACACCTTACACTAGCGGACTATTGACACTTTAACCAGGGGAACTACCTCGGCCATACCCTTCTTTGCCGTGACATTAGAACCTCAGCCTCCCCAATTTCCATCAGTTGATTAACGACCCAATTCACCATAATACTACCTGGCCCGCTATGCCCACCAAACTACCCTCTGATATCCCTAAGTTCGAGGGCCTTAATGGCGAAGATCCAACCAATCACGTCCGATCTTTCCACATGTGGTGTTCCTCCAATTCCATTACCGATGACTCCATCCGTCTTGGTTTGTTCCAACGCACGCTTACCGCGAAGCTTCTAAATGGTATGTTGAACAAGCCACCTCTTCATACCTCCTTTGCGACCTTTCCAAAGCCTTTTTATGTATTTTCAGCTCCCTCTCCAGGTCCCGACAAGCACGGGCTCTTGACTTCCTTCAAGCAATCCTCTTCAACTTGCCTTTCCGCCCATGTTCAGGAATGGCGAAGAAGACGGAGCTTATGTCGAGCCCCTCCCTTCGAAGATCGGGTTTATATGGACTGGTTCCTTCGCACCCTTCTGGCTCCCATCAGCAAAGATGTCGCCTCGCACTTTCCTCAAACTGAAGAAGCCGCCCTCCAAATAGCCTTGAAATATGACCTGATCTACGCTCAATCTGGTTATGTTTATACCGTTCTTCCTGACCTCCCCAGGCTCGGCGGCGCTAACTCCCTGGGGGCATCTCATTACACTGACGGTATCGTTGGAGCCCTTTCCCATCCGTACGCTCAACCTCCTCTGGGCTATGGTCTCCCTCGGGGAGGGGCCAGCACCTCTAGCACTCTTCCCCCTCCCGGTAGCATGTATCCAGGATACGGCATGCCTCCTCCTTTTGCCCAACCTCCTACTTACCTCAATGTTGCCCAACCTAACCATTACCTTTATCCGCAGCCTGGTGCGCCAGCTCCTCCAGCATATGCGCTTCCATCTCCCTTGCCTCCTCCAAACCCGCAACAGCACTTACAGCCCCCTCCATGGCAAGTATTTGCACAGCAGGGCGCGACTAATCCCCCTTCTTCTCAAATAAGGCGGAGAGGCAATCCAAACCAATCTGCCCCTGGTACCCGTGGACCCAATTCTGGTGTGGAACCTAACACTGCCAACCAGCAACAGGGCATTCAGCCCAAGCCGGACAGGTCGCTTCGCACAAACAAGCCTTGTTCGTGTTGCGGTGTTTATGGTCATTATACCCATGATTGTCCCCTCTTACCCCAGATGCGGCAGATGTGGGAGTCTCAAGCCACATTGCGCGGACAACACACCTCCCCTCATGCTCCTCCTAATGTGGCCACTACCCAACCGGCTGTGTTTACTGATCCTTTCCCTCGACAAGTTCGTGCCCAGCTGCCCAACCGCGATAGCAGTCGCCCTCCCCCTTCTCTTCCCAGTTCCTACGATTACCGAGATCCTTATGATGCCTACGATCCTTCCCACGGCTAGTCGACCTTCACCTTCAAACTCGGTCTCGCCGTGCCCCCGAAGCCTCCTGCTCGGTGCGCACGAGCCTCCTTCTTCGGGTTCTACGGAGCCTCTTTCAACATCCGATGGCTTCCTGTATCCCTCAACCAAAAGTTGAGGTTCATACCAAGATTCCTAAAGGACCACTACGCCGAAATGCTGCTTCTGGTCGAGCCGCTCATTCGTATAGCATAGTAGATGATTTGGCGCAATCCCCTGCTGCCATTTCCACATTGGAACTCTTCCAGTCGTGCCCTTCCCAAAAGAAGGCTCTGCTATCTGTCGTGGGCGCTGTAGATCCTGCCGATGACCAAATGATTGTTTTCGACGCCCATCAATCATAACATCCTCCTCTTCCTGCTTCCGTCGCCTTCTAAATCCCAGTCAAAATCCGGAATGCCAACGTTTCTCAGTGTATAATTGATGAGGGGGCATCCACCTGTGTGATGTCACGCGGTTTACAGAGCAACAGGTCTCCACAGTGACCCCTTCCATGATCCTCTTCGGCGTGGGACGGCCATGAGAAACCCGGCCCATTGGCTGTTTCGTGTGTCCTATCACCCTCGCCGCCGGTAAGCCCATTTGCGTTGACGTCGAAGTCATCGATGCCCCGCTAGATTACAAAATTCTATTGGGGCGAAGCTACACCTATGCTATGTCTGCTGTCCCATCCGCGGTTTTCCGCAAGATGTCTTTCCCCCATAATGGAAAGATAGTCACCATTGACCGGCTGACATATCATGAGCCAAACTCTCAAACCTCACCTGAGACGACCATCTCTTCTGTAGCCAACAAGCAAACAGTCGATTCCTTGACCAGTGTCTCCCCCGGCGTTTACAAAGATTCCTCCCTGCTTGGAACTTTTCCTAATCTTCCCCCTTCTCCTATCACTGATCCCAGCTTATCGAATATTTGCATGATGCAATCGTCTCAGGCTGCCCTTCAGCAGCCTGCCTCGGCTAATCAGCAACCTCCCCCTCGCCCTCCGCACCCCGCTCCTAGCCATTCATCTCAGCCAGCCGGACCTCCTCCTTCTGGCCCTTCCCCTACAGCTGGTATCCCTGAACCCCTTTATCCTCCTGGAACGGTTCCCCCAGGCCTTAACCACCTCGGAGCCGTCCCTCCTGGTCATTACCCTGCTGGGCAGATACCTTTCCTGGCTCCCCCTCCCGGAGTTTTTTTTATCCCCGTCATGGCCACCCTCTCTCTCCCTAACCTGACCCTCGGCATACCCGTCTAGTACATTGACCCTCTAGCCGCTACCCCTCCCGGTCACCCCAAACCTTACCTTGCTTTGACACCGGTTCAACCGGTCCCCCTCACCTCCTCCGGGCCCCCAGCACCTCCACAGGACCCTACCCCTGTGGTGCCAGCCCCCGGAAAGAAAGGCAAAGCTCGTAAGGGGGCAACCCATCAGGACCAGACCGCCCCGACAACCCCTACCCCTCCACGACCGCCGAAACCCGCTATCCAATGCGCTTTGTGCGATATCGTCAGTCACGCCACCCATATGTGTCCTGAATTGCCACACCTCAAGATTCTGGTTAATGAGACGTTTCCCAACTCTGACATCCCTGAAGTCTACATCACTATCCCGGACTCTATCCCGAAACTCAAACCCTTGCGCACAAACCACCCTTGTGCTTTGTGCGATTTCCACGGCCATTACACCCACCTCTGTCCCCGCCTTGACGAGTATCGTTCCTCCTTGGACATGTACCGCCAATTCAAGGCCACTTCGATAGGACCAGAGGATCTTCCTACTCCCATTCACATTCCTCCTCCCGCTATCGAGCCAACAGAGCCGTCAACCACCATTTTGTACCTGTCATCATCCTTGCGAGATAGTTCACCTACCCTTCAACCTGCAGATACTCTCGGCTCCTCAGCCGACCTTGGATCTGTTGATATTGCACATCTGAGCCCTTCTCCTCCTGATGACCCGTCACACATCACTACCTCCTCGGGTGACCCCTCTTCCTCCAGTCTTCCCATCTTCCAATCCGATGAAGACATTATGGAAGCCATGACCACCCCGGACTTTCCATGGGACGATATGCACCATCGCGCATACTTCCTCCCACAGCAGTCCCATGACCAATTTGCTGTGGAAACCAAAGACTTCATCCCCAATGTAGTCGATTGGTTCAAAAACCCCATCCCTGCACCTGATGCTTTCGAAGAAGGAAACATGGCCAATATCTCTCCTACCATCAAAATTGACATTTCAGTCACACCAGGTATCGAAGAATATATCACCTTAGGTGCCCAATGCACCCCGGAAGAAATCGAAGCTTACACCAAGCTTTTCAAAGAATTCCGTGATATTTTTGCCTGGTCCTATTCTGAAATGCCTGGACTCGATCCTGCCATTGTCGAACACCATATCGACACATGGCCTGATGCCAAACCAGTCCGTCAAAAGTTGAGACCCATTCATCCTTCCAGACGTGACGCTATCAAAGCTGAAATCGATAAGCTCAAGCAGGTTGGTTTCATTTACCCCATTGAACACACCACTTGGGTATCCAACCCAGTTCCCGTTCTCAAGAAACAAGGCACCATCTGTGTCTGCACAGACTTTCGCGACTTGAACAAAGCTTGTCCCAAAGACAACTTCCCTACACCGTTCATTGACCAAATCATTGACGAGTGTGCAGGGCATGAGGTTCTATCCTTTATGGATGGTTTCTCCGGATACAACCAAATTGCTATCCGTCCTGCTGATCAACTCAAAACCGCGTTCATTAGTCCGTGGGGAACTTTTGCTTATCGGGTCATGCCTTTCGGCCTCAAAAACGCCGGCGCCACTTTTCAACGGGCCATGTCTTATTGTTTCCATGACTTAGCTCACATTATCCTTGCTTATTTAGACGACCTCACTGCACGTTCTAAGCATCGGGCGCAGCACCTCCACGATCTGCGTACCATTTTCCTCCGATGTCGCAAGTATAATATCCGCCTTAACCCGTTGAAATGCGTCTTTTGCGTTCCTGCCGACCGTCTCTTAGGCTTCATCGTGTCTAAGGATGGTATCACTCTTGACCCTTTGAAAGTTCAAGCCATTCTTGAACTTCCCATTCCGCGTACCCTTCGCCAGCTCCAAAGTCTCCAAGGCAAAGCTAATTTTCTTCATCGGTTCGTCCCTGACTATGTCACCACTGCACATGGGTTCCTTAGACTCCTCCGATCTACTATCCCATTCGTTTGGGATTCCTTTGCTCATGAGTCTTTCGATGCCCTCAAGCAGGCTCTCACATCCGCTCCCTTAATCCGTCCTCCCGACTTTGATCGGGACTTCATCCTGTATATCTCCGCGTCCACCTATTCGGTCGCTAGAGTCCTTATCCAGGAAGATGACAATGGTATCGAGCATGTGATCTACTACGTCAGTAAGAACCTTGTAGGACCCCCTGTTTCCTACTCACTTGAAGAAAAAATAGCACTGGCTGTAGTGTTCTCAGTCCAAAAACTTCGTCATTATATCCTCATGCGCTCCACCAAGGTTGTGACTAATTCCAACCCCTTGGCTTTCCTATTGAGTCGTCGTATCCTCACTGGGAAGTACGCCCGTTGGGTCGTCATTCTTCAGGAATTCAACCTCGAATTTGTCACACCAAAGAGTAAGAAAGGCTTAGCCCTCGCTGAGCTCATTTCTGAATTACCTACCGGATCGCACGACCCTCCAGTTAATGATGACTTTCCTGATGAACACTTATTTTCCATTACTTCCGACGACCCGTGGTATGGCGATATTCTTACTTACTTGCGAACCCAAAAGTTCGCCCTCCATCTTGATCGTGAGGCTCGCCGACGTATCCGACACCAAGCTCCCCGATACCTCCTTATCGGCGACGACCTCTATCTTCGCGGGATTGATACTGTCCTTCGTCGTTGTCTCACACACGCTGAAGCTGAACAAGTCCTTAATGCCTGCCATAGCGGCGCTCGCAGTGGCCACCTCTCTGGTCTTGCTACCGCCCAGAAAGTCATGCGCGCTGGGTATTTTTGGCCTTCCCTCTTCAGTGATTGCATTGAGGCAGTCAAACACTGTCCCAATTGCCAACATTTCGCCCCTAAGGCGCGAGCTCCCCTAGCTCCCCTCCATCCGGTCGTCTCAACTGGTCCCTTTTGTAAATGGGCCATCGACTTTATGGAGTGTCGCCCGCCATCCGCTGGTAACCACAAATATATCATTGTGGCGGTCGACTATTTCACAAAATGGGCCGAGGCCATGCCTACATTTAACAACACGGCAGCTACCGCGGCCCTCTTTTTCTTTAACCACGTTATCGCTCGATTCGGAGTTCTGAAACAACTGGTCTCTGACCATGGCAGACATTTTGAAGATGAGATATGGCGCGAACTATCCTCACTGTTGGGTTTTGAGCACCAATATTCCTCCTCCTATTACCCCCAAGGTAATGGTCAAGTTGAAGCAGTCAACAAAATTCTCAAGACTATGCTTCAACGGACGGTGAATAAGCACAAAACCAACTGGCACCTCATGCTCTTCCCTGCTTTATGGGCCTATCGGACTTCTGTTAAAACCGCCACCGAGTTCACTCCTTTCCACCTCGTTTTTGGAGAGGAGGCAGTCTTACCAATCGAGCGTGAAATCCCTTCCCTGCATCTGGCCGTCGAACTTCTCCCTGACACCCAATCTCTAGAACAATGACTTATCATGCTCAAGCGCGCTTCTGAAGACCGCCGTGTTGCCTTGCAAACCATGGAAGTGGCCAAGAAACGCACCAAAGCCCAGTATGACCGAAAAGTCCAACCTCGCACTTTTCACGAAGGCGACCTTGTTCTAGTCTATGACCAGGCCCATGATGTCCTTGGTCATGGGAAGTTTGACTCATTATGGCTAGGCCCTTACATCATTAGTAAGGATCTCGGTAAGGGGGCATACCTCTTAGAGGATTTCGAAGGCCACCCCCTTCCTAATCCTTGCAATGCACTCTATCTTAAGAAATATTACCCTTAGCATTTCCCTTCTGGAATGCATGTTTTATTTTCTTTTAGATAGCCAGCATCTGTCTTTTCATTTTTATGATTTGCTACTTCACCCGGACCCATTTTGTCCAAGAAGGGCCACTTCACCTACACTTTAAATCGAATTTCCTCACTTACAACACTTGTATTTGGGCATCACTTCACCTCATACTTGTATGTTAATTAGCGATTTTTACTGTCTGAGTTCCCACCTTATTACTCATGTTTCCACGGTTCCCATTAGGGCCTTCTTGGGTGGCGGCTGTCGAGTCGCTGTATTTGAGCATCAAGTTGATCATCATTCTGATCCGGGTGGATATCGTTGGCCTCCCACCTGTTCCATTGGACCCCCATCTGCATTGTGAGTTTTGTTGACAGAGCCTCTTGTGGGTTTTAGGGTTCTTCTGGGGCTCAGTCCAAGACAATAATCCAGGTGGATATTGGTGGCCACCCATCGAGTCCATTTGAACCCCCACCATCAGTTATTTCAGTTTGTAATTTTCGGCACAACTTACTATTTTTAGCAGTTTTTCGGGTCTTAAACTTCCGGAGCCGTTTTGAGGCCCTAAACGACGTTTTTTGGGAAAACGGAGGGCAACATGGGTCCATGGACCGATGTTGCCCGTTCCAAAATTGTACTCCTCGGATAGATCTTTCTAACGAGCTATTGAGCGCGTCAAACGAAGATCGGATGCCAAAGTTACGCCCCCGGGAAGTTGAACCACCAATTTACCCAAACGGGACCCACAGTTTTGGCGCTTCATCTCCTACGGTTAGGGTTTTGGACGTTTTGGATTCTACATTGTTTCTCAACAATAAATAGGCCCTCGAGCCTCATTGTAACACAGTTCAGGGGGCTGGGAGCCGATGCATCTCTTCTCAGAGAGATTTTCGCTACCGATTGCTATTCGCCACATCTCCATCATGTCTGCATTGTAACTTAGGTTCAAAGTGAAAGTGGCGCCATCTCTTCTCGGGGATACGGCTTTGCCCGGTACCATATCTTTGTTTCCATTATGTACGTAATGGGCACAGAACCTCAATGTAGCAGCAAGTTTAGAGGCACAACGTACGATCATCTCTTCTCGAGAGATACGCTACCGGCGCCACTAGCTTATTTCCATTATGTTTGTAAGATTATTGCGATCATTTCTTTTATTAATAAATGGAGTATTATTTCATTTTGCATCTCTGTATCTATGGTTATATACGTATTGTGTTGTTCATAAAATTCGGATCGATCCCTCCATGGAGTCTATGCCAGGTCCTTTGCACCCCGCTATAGCCCTCCACCCTTCATTGCTTGGTCTCTCTCTTGTGTCGCACATTATGACCTTCAGTCCCACTGTCCCCTATCCCTTATGATATTGTGTCAGTCGCTGCCATGTCATTCATGTCCTTTATGCTCTAGCAAGGGAAGTCGTCCATTAGCTACTCAGTCCTTTCCACTTCACTATCATCATTAGTGTCAGTCTATCCGTCGCTCTACTCTTTTCTCTCGTGCCTTGGTTGAGGGTCTCTCATCGCCTCAACTATGGCAGACCTCCTTCTGTCGACATCAGCTCATTTATTCCAGAAGCCAGGTCTAGAGGGCGGTGTACCTTGGTTCCAGCTTCCACTCTTGTTCGGTGCCTAGGATTAGGCAAAGGGATATCTCCTTTCCCTTTGGCTTGGTTGTTTCTCCCGACTCCTTGCGGCATGGTGTCGAGATTCGTACACTTGATGGTCCGTTGATCCCGGCAGCTCTTGATGATTCCGGTGTGTGTGTTGTGTGAGATGTTTCAACCCTCATGAGGGGGTGGCCCTGCAGGTAGCCCCCCACATCCCGGATGACCTCCTCCTTGCAGCCTTCGATGCAGCTCCAGATATTTGATGATGTTGGCCTTAGCCACTTGCAGCGCCTCTTTGATTTGCATGTATCAGTCAGATTTTGTGAGCCCTTCCCCATTTACGGGGGGCATTTGGGTTGTATTTGTATCTCATGTACTCAGATATTATTGTACAAGTCCTGGCTGTTATCCCAGGCACAACATGTATGTGGGATTCCTCATTGTATTTTTATCTGGCTCATGATTATGCCAGCTGTATTTTATGGTTCGGTCCCTTGTTTACTGGACACACTATTCTTTTGTACTTTGTCTCGGCGGGCATAGGTATGCCTCCCCCGCCGCCTTCAGCACAGGTACCCTCTCATAAAAAGAGACTTGTTGCACCTACGAGTCTCGTCTCCTCAGGGTCTAGTCCTTCAGCACACTATCTACCTCACATTTCTCTCTCTGACATCCCTTTTGTTGTCTAGTGATTATGTTCTTACAACGTACTTCGGTCATACGATTTTCTCCTGACACTCGCACGCTGGGGGGAAATCTGTTACACCATTTTTGGTCATCTAACCTATCATCATTAGATGGACCCAAGTACACCATGTAAGACCAATTTTACCCTAAGTAAAATTGCCTTCACTGTGTTAAAATAGGAAACCCCAAAGGAAATATTAAACAAACCTATATTTGTTTGATTTTCCTCATGGAATAATTAATTAAACCATAATTTAATTATTATTCCCAGTCATGTTTAACCCAAAAACAAAGAAATTAATTAGATAAACCTTTATTTATCTTATTTTTTTCTAGGAATAATTATTTAAATCTTATTTAGATAATATTCCTTGTTAAATATGACCAAATCACCCACAAATAATTAAATAAATCATTATTTATTTAATTATCTTTCAACCACTTCCTTAAATAATTAAATAAATCATTATTTATTTGATTATCTTCTAACAACTTCCTTAAAAAGATAAATAAATCATTTATTTATTTATTTTTGAAATAAGGATTTGACCCATAACAAAATTGTCCCAAATAGCAGTCCAAACAAAGTTCAGCAAATCAGAATTGCTGAAAGGAATTCAATTGAAAAAACAGATGTAAATATGACAAAATCAATAGTTCCTTTCAGCCTTGAGGGAGAGATTGCAAAGATAAAAATTACCATACCTCTAGCTGAAATAGTAACCCAAGAAGTGTACAAAAACCAAGTTTTGAGAGCTTTGAACTTAGGAAGTGACACTGCTACTCTAAACTTGACAGATGACAAACCTGAGTTGTTGTTTGGTTTAGAACTTGAAGGAAAATACCAGGAAGGAGATGTCCCTCCCTTCTATGTCAATTTGAATATACATGATAGGATATTACACAATGCCACGTTAGACTCTAGAGCTTCACATAATCTTATGCCCAAAGTAGTAATGGAAAGCTTAGGCTTAGAAATTACTAAACCATATAAGGATTTGTACTCTTTTGATTCAAGCAGAGTCAAATTCTTGGGTTTAATCAAATATTTATGTGTAAAATTATCTCAGATCCCTGCGAAGAGTCTAGTAATGGACATAGTGGTAGCTGACATTCCCCCAAAATATGGCATGCTTTTATCAAGATCATGGGGAGCCAAAATCCAAGGGAGCCTTCAAATGGACACGTCTTATGCCACCATCCCTGTATTTAACCAAAACAGAAGGTTATATAGGGAATCCCACATTAAATACATGGTGAGCAACATAGATAAACCAAACAACTCTCCAATATATTTTATTTAGTCAAGTTTAGATTCCTTTATCTTGTACAATGAAGATGAAATCACTCAACAAAAAAGGGAAAATAAAGAAGAGATCAGTTCACCAAAACAATCTAAGCTACCACCAACTCAGATACAAAACAATAGTAATCAGCAGCAACAAGAAAATGAAGATGAGACAGAAATACTTTGGATAATAAACTTTGATGGGTATTGTAATAAAACAATTGCAGGGGTAGGTGTATGGATTCACAATACAAATCAGGGTTATTCATATAAATTAGACTTTCCATGCACCAATAACATTGCTGAATATGAAGCCCTGCTCCTTGGCTTGCAGTTGCTTAAACAACTAGAAGCCTAGAAAATATCAGTCCTAGGAGATTCTGAACTCATCATTAGACAAATCAAAGGAGAATATTCAGCTAAAAACCCAAGACTTAGAGAATATCGAAATTCTGCCCTTGATTTATTAAATACCTTTGAAAGGTATGAACTCACTTTCATTCCGAGAGCACAAAATCATCTAGAAAATGAACTTGCCTTCAATGCAAGCAATTGCCAAGTACTTCAGATAAATGAGCATCCTAACATAAAGGTCAAATACAGGCCTGCAATGCCTGACAATGAGGACCAATGGCAAGTATTTGACACTGACAAACACATAGATGATTTCCTAAAATCAGAAAATGATTTTTCCATACCAGCATTAGAAACCAGCCATGAAGAAAACTGTTTCGATAATGAACAAATCCCAGAAACAGAAATAACATATTCTGCTGATATAAATCACTGTGAGAATCTTTTTGAAGAAGAATTATTTGACAACGCAGACTAGAAAGACTTGGAAGTTTTACAATGCAAGAATGATACAATTCCAAGAGGTCTCACACCTTTGGAACACATTTTTGACTTTAATGATGTGGCCAAAGAACCAAGAATGGAGCCTATGGAAAAAGATGTAGAAGAACATAACATAGGCAGCCTAGCAGAACCCAAGATGATCAAACTATCTAGCTCCACCGACTTACAAGGCTTTCACAAAATGGCCTGGATGTCTTGACTGCATGTCAGACCACTTCCAAGCGAGCGAGGAAGTCGGGAGACACCGACTATTATGTCAAATATGGCACACGACGGGGAGGAAAGGGAGTGAAGATGGAGCTTATCAATAAGCCCGAAATCAAGTTCGCATG
This sequence comes from Pinus albicaulis, assembly GCA_034641835.2. Taxonomy (NCBI): domain Eukaryota; kingdom Viridiplantae; phylum Streptophyta; class Pinopsida; order Pinales; family Pinaceae; genus Pinus; species Pinus albicaulis. Next base: position 136,408,966 of record CM076582.1, read on the forward strand.
CTACCTCATTGCCAGTAAGACAATGAGGCACTACACAAAGGGATAATTCACCCTGGATACTATCTCCATTGTAGAGCACTACGTTCAGGGGGCCAAGTTGAATTGGTGCTCCTTCCTATTGAAGGAGCTGCTCGACGCGTGCGAAGAAAATTACAAGCGGGCTATAAGCTTCATTTACGGATATTTGATAGTTTCATTTGCCATGTGGAAGTGGCACACTCCCCTCGTTAGGTTACCAGTGGAAATAGTAGAGGGCCGGCCTCTAGTCATGAAGTACATCCCGTGGAAGGTGTCGGGTGATCCCAGCACCAAAGAAGTTAATGCAGAGGCATTTCGGACCTGGTATGGTTTAATGACGGACGTGGTAACGAGCCAGTAGAGAGTGCCTAGGAACCTGTTGGACGAGTACAGCGAGAAAGTATGGTTTAGGGTCAGTCACGGGCATACTTACCTCTGACCTACTTGTGTGCCGGAGGAGACATTTCACATGCGGCCGCTAAAGTTCCATCTTGAAGATACAGCTTTCCACAATGAAGTTTGTTCATGGCCGGGAGTCGCAATGGAAATGGGTACCCATATACAATTTTGATCAGATGCTACCGTAGCAATGGCCTGCCGAGACGGATGCGGAGGAGACACAACAGGACTCCACCGTGCAGCTCGTCCCCCTCATTCGCCACCTAAACACTCAGGTAAGCAGTTTTAACGAGGCGACCAAGGTCGTCTCAAGCGGTGTCGTTCCTTTTCCTTTGCTCTCTGAGTTTTGACTTTCTCTGTCCACATCACATCTCCACACTACTTCCATCACCTCCCCCATCCCTACTATTTTATTTACTTCTCCAACTCCGATGACGACCCCGCTGGGGGAAAAGAACAAGTCCACCAACCTCTTAGAAGCTCCTTAGGCCAAGCGGGCCCGAACCGTCGAATCGAGTTTGGTGGTGGACCTCACTAAGGAGGATCCACCACGGCCACTGAGTACAGGGGTGCCAATACAGGAATAACCACCCATTGACCCCCCCGAGTTCATCAACATTTGGCTTCCACCACCACGTACCGTTCCACCTCCACCTGCCACTTCATCTGCACCATCCAATTCATCCACCACCGTGTCAGACCCAATCATTTGAGAACTACTTAATGGGGACCACGGGGCCAAGGTTGACTCCATTACTGCAACAGTAGTACCACCGGTCGACCCCGCTAGGGAACCCCAAGTTTCTTTGTCTGATATGATTACACAGATGGCACAAATTGTTGCCGACTCAGCTGAGGCTCAGCCTGAGCCTACTGTACTTCCACAGACCGTCCATACAAATCAGCAGGAGTGGCCGGACTTGAATATGGCCGACTCAGCGTCTCATCAGACCCCACTGTCGTCCCCTCCAGAGCACTCCACTCAATCAGTTGCTAGTGGGCAACCCCTACAGGAAATGCGGCTAGACCAAAGCACTTTGGGGGTCGCCAACTTAGAAACATGGGGTATGGCTCAGTTGTACCACTTTATCCAGAGGGCGGCCCATCAGGCGGAAAGGCTTCATTATGAACTGCAGTAGAAGTGTGAAGAGCAATAGCAGCAGATCACCGCGCTTACTGAACAGCGCGAAAATCTCACAGCAGCACAGGGGCAGCTACAAGGTCAGATAAACGAAGTCTCCGGGGTGTTTTCTGGGCTATGGCCAGCCGTCGAGGCTCATTACACTCAACTGCCTGCAGATGTACCAAAGAAAAATATCGTAGAACAGGCTCTCCACCTCCGGATCGCATTCAATGTCCTCCACAAGGAAAATGTGGAGCTCCAAGCAGCGTTAGCAGCACGGCCAGCTCTGCCTGATCCAGAGGCAATTTATACAGCACAAATTGTAGAAAAGTAGGGCCAAGTCACCCAGATGCAGGAAACTCTCAACTCTACAGTGCACGATGCTTACGACCTCCTGAAGGGTCTTCAGGAGTGCTTGACGGCCCTTACGGTCAAAACGCAGCCCATTTCAGCGTAGCTGCAACAACTTTCAAAGGAAATCCAAGAGGCCACGGACCCCTCGCAGTTGGACCAACTATACGCTCAGGCGGATGCTCTAGAGGTCTAGATATATAAAACAGAGGCCAGCTCAGCAATGGAAAAACAAGCAATTCATGAGCTCCACCCACCCCTCCAACTCAGTGCCAGGACAATGCAACAGCTATCTACCGAGGCTGAAACCCAGATCGGCACGGTGTTCGGGACTATACCGGCGCATGTAGAGGAGGCAGCTGTCACCAAGATCATAGCAGAGACAGATGCATTGTTACAGGGGTGGCAGCAAACTGTGACGACCTTCAATGAGCTTAAGGCTACAGCGTTCAACAAGGCCCGGGAGTTGGGGCCCTTGTTTGGGCAGCAGGCTAAAGGCGCACAGCAAGAATAGGGCATGGGGTCTAGTAGGGAAATGGAGATAGAAACAGTGATTTTTGATTGACACGGGACGAGTCAAGAAACTGTGGTCGGGGCCTATTGGGGCCCTTGTTTTGAATGTTTTGAATTTTGAATAAAGAACAGATTTTTGCTACGGTGAGTAGCGGAGCTATCGAGGTTGTAAGGGAATATGAGATAGCTGAAGAAAGTAGATGCATAATTGCAGACGAAGAGAAGATTCAATAGAAGACAGAGAGCAGAACTCATAGACAACAAGAGAGAAGCAGGAAGTAGCCGAAGAAGAACTCAAGAGGAACTAGCAGTTGCGATGGTGGGTGAATAGATAGCCGTCACCCGGCCAAAAGAAAGAAGAACACAGAGCGACTGAAGAGGATCGAGCGGATGCTGCAGAGGGAATCCATTCTGAGCATGATATCTCTATAGTTCCTATGCTTCTCTTCTCTTATCTTTCTGTCCTATAAGGCATTTGTAATAGACTTGTATGTTCTTCCTAGGGAAGCGATGTAACTATGGATTTGGTTGAAGGTTATCAATATACTTGTAGGGTGCTGTCTTATTATTCGAGTTACATGCATGCATGATGTATGTGATGTCTTAAAATTTTATTTGCTTAATACCTGTACACTCTTCTGAATTATCTTGCGTATATGATGTTGTTTATGCAATCCATTCTATGTTAATCATGAGTTGCGGATCCTTCTACCATTATTTATCTATTCCCCTTCTGCATGTGGTCGCGGCACGCCTCGGGTGAGACTCTCTGCTCTCCAGAGTAGGGTGACAATGACGACGTGGTTCTAGACTACAACGGATTCCCTTGTTGGCCCCAATCTCTGAACCTGGGTCTTGCCTGCAAGACCTATTTTTTCACCAACAAAGGAGATCCTAAACCATGTGTTTGTCTCTGTTTTTTTGCAAAGAGGTCACTATAAAAACTCTGTTGCAGCCATCTTGAAAATACTATGCCAACCCATTTTTTGTGAAGTAAGGAGGTCCCTTCAGTTTGGTCTTCTAATTGTTCATAAAGGAGGTCTTTAAACATGATTTGACCTTCAGCTGTTTTACAAAAAGGAGGCCTCTAAACAAAAACTTATCTTTATAAGACACTGTGCCATATTTTCTTTTCGAAGGTGGTCTTTTCAAACTTGAAACTTGAATTTATCCTTTGATTGAGAATATCTCAAAAAGAAAATTTTTGTATTCACCAAGACTTGGTCTCCTATCATTCGATGGAGGCACCCTTTGACTGAATGTGAATCATGGTTTCATCACCTTTTATCCCTTTGAATGAGATGATTCATAGTGTTAATCCTTTGGAGAGTTGACCCTCTGTTTTTTGTGAAGGAGGCTATTGTTGAAGTCTCTCAAACCAACTATCCTCTTTCCCATGTCAGTTTGCTTATGGTAAGTGTCCTTGTCTCAAAAAACATTGTGAATCTTTTTAAGAGTGAATAACATGATTAGTAGATGATGAGGCCTTTCTGTTGGCCATTGTGGACTAACACTTTCCTTTAACTATGTATACACCCTCTATTTGTCCTGAAGAAAATCCTTGCAAATGTGACCACATATGCTCATGTAAAATTATGGTTGGGCCCTTGGCTCATGATGAAGGAGGCCTTCAAACAATGACAGTTCACCTATCTTAACCATGTGCCCAGTGTCTTTTAAATAAGGTGAAAAAATAACTCTTGGCACATGCCCTTCATTCATCATTTGGAGAGATTAGTTATGATAAACCATAATGGATCTGTAACATAAAAATGCCTTTTTCACATACACCTTCTGTGTGAATGCTTCTCTATACCAGTTTGTAGAAGTGACTAGAAATAGAGCTTGGTCTACCAATTTTACCATTCAGATGAGGCTATTTTAATCAACATTATAACCTCTGATTTATCCTTTGAAGGAGGTTTTCATAAACATAAGATCAGAGACGTTTAACACCAGCATGTCAGCCTTTTTCTTGTGATATGAAAAAGGTCATTCAATCTATGAATTCTCATTTGTTTCACCATTGTTTCTCAACTGGTCTTACCAATAGAGACTTTACCAAACACAATTTTTTAAACCCTGCTATGCATTCTTTGTTCATCTTTGGAGGAGGTGGCCCAAAACAACTCCTAAAGCTACTTAAAAACATGCCGACCCTCTACTTATTAGTGAAGGAGGTCACAACAATGTGTCTTTTACCCTCTGATTTTATATGAAGGAGGTTCCATCATTTGTTTCTAACCCTCTGCTCTTTGAAGGAGGTTTCTATCACTGTGTTTCTAACCCTCTACTTATTATTTGAAGGAGGTCATATTAAACACAAAATCTTCATCTATTTCAACACTGTACCTTGCTCTGTATTTTTGTTTGAAGAATGCCAATAGGAAACAAAGTCGAATTTGACATTTATCATTGATAAAATCTCTTGAAACTAATTTCCTCTCGCTTCATGAGGACTTGTCTGTGATGTATATATCCTGTTGTAAAATATCACTGTGAACACAAGACCAGAAGAAATGTGATTTGTATATGGAGAGTGTTTGCTGCTAGATATCATCGAGCTATCTTTTCCCTTGACTATGTTTTCAGAGGTATATTGAAATTGCCTTTGACTAATTTTTCATATCCCAGGTTCAAAGTAACACAAGAAGCAGTTGTCTTCTTATGCCCTACATGATGATGCCCTTTGGAAAGATTATGAAACACTGCTTTTGGAGGAGATTATGGAGCACTGCTAATCAGCATCACTCAGCCTTTTGTATTCATGTGACTTGAATAATGATCTCTGTTCTTCAGGCAGACTTTGGATTTAAAACCGTATATATTAGTTGCTCTTTACTTACTGCACCTTACTTGCTTCATGATGGAAAAACCTTTCAGCATGAGAGACCTGTATGAATTTGTCTTTTTGCTCTTATGTGCACACTAATAATCATTCAATTACACCCCTACAGAGATGTAAAAACAAATGCTTTTGAACCATGGAGAGCTCCTTTGGTGTTTCAATGGGATTTATGCTTGATCTAAGAATATTTCTTTACATAGTGAAAAACTTTCTCTTCTTGAAATTTGAATCTTTGTTGAACTTCTTCTGAAATGAGACAAAGCGACCTCTTAGTAGTGTGCGACCTATGGATAGACCAAGGCTTTTTTTTCAGAATAGGAAATAATTTATGGTTGACTGGTACTAGACAGAGGCTTTTTGGCTTAGGATATCTTTAGCCAAGGAAAAACTCCCTAAACACCACTAACTAACTTAGGGACAATTTTCACAGATTCTGAATGTTTTCTTAGGCATGATCAGATTGTCATATGACAAGATGATCAGGGATAGAGTAGCAGACACTTTTCCAACCTTTGGATAGTGAATCGCATGAGAAACAAGGGAAAATGATAGCAGATAATCACAACTATGACAGCTATAGATAGGGAGACTTTGCTGAAGCGAGATAGGTCTTCAAAACTAGAGATTGTTCTCATCATAGACTAACAGGAAGGGGTAGGAAGACAAAAATTGTTTTTGGGTGTTTTATAGATGACAAATTGATAGTTTGAGATTGGCTTCTAGAAAACTCAGCTAAGGAAACTAGTCATCAACAATAGGTAAAAAATACTGATGACTAACAATGTCAGACCTAAAAGAGCATTAGTAAGAAAAGGTGAAAAAGACAAGTTAAATGTTGTAGTGGACAACACAGAAAGACTTGAAGATGCTACTAATGTGCATTCCTCCCAGAATTTGCCAAAGTGAATTTATCATGCTTCAAGGAGTTAAAGAAAGGTAAAATCATCATTTTAGTCGCCTACAAATCAGAAGTTTCAAAGAAAGTAAAAAACATGGCTTGAAATTCCATGGTGCAGGAAGAAGAAGGTGTTGAAGCTACTGTTATGACAAATCCTCCCAAAGGTGTTTAATGAATTTCCAGCCAAGAAGAAAAGTTAAGTTAGCTTGATGATGGAAGCAACAGAGGATTTTCAAGCTGCTATTGTGTGCAAACATCACAAAATCATCAGAATAGACATGTCAAGTCTCAAAGGACCAAAAGTAGAGGATTAACTTCATCTTTTCAGTCACCTACAAGCAAAAAGTCAGAGAACATTAATGAAAGAAAGTGAAAAGGACTTGAATCATTAGGAAATGGTTTATCAAAGTTTAATAAAATTCCTAAGTCCATGAAAGCCCATTTTTCACTTCAAACAAATTATCATTGCCTTACAAATGATCAAGAGCACTAAGGAGAAAATAGTTTGTCAATTTTCAAGTTAAAATTGGAAAAAAAAATTCGGCGTTGTGCGCTCAAACTGGCACCGCACACCTAGATTTTTCCTCCCAGATATTCTACACAGGTGTTGCGCGACTGGGAGGCGACGCTACGTGCTTGGCAAGGCACTGCGCCTTTACCCAACTTTCCCAACAGGCCCAGTGAACTTGCCTTCGGCGTTGCGCCCTTGGATTAGGCATTGCATGCTTGGCCTAGGCGTTGCGCCTTTATCCAGGAAAGCTTCTAAGCCCTACAAACCCTCCAAATCACCTCAAGACCGCTTCAAGTCATCACTAAGGCTTCTCTAAGCACTAGCAAATGTAAGTGCAGGTCATCAAATCCTCTCCAAATGTTTTGTCATCATTTGATTAAAAGAATAAACCCCTAAAGAGCAACCCTAAGGCTTGAAACTTGAAATCTCTGTTTAAACATTTCTTCATCTGCTTGCAAAGAGAATAAATAATAGACATAAGGATTACACTATGGAAGGTTTTTCATTCACCCAAAGTTGTGCCTACACCTATTCCACATAACACTCATTCATTAATCCCCTACATTGCAAAACCTTCCATTTCCATTATCCCTTCATCTCATTTCCATTTCCACATCACCTCTCACTCACATACCTTCACCTCAAAACAATCCTCCTACTGATCATGTTTCTTTATCCACACATATTCCTTCTCCTCAGGACAACCCTCCTTCATCACCCTCTCACAACGCATCAAAAAATGAGGGAAATGAAAATGAGAAATGAAGTGTGAATGAGGGAGAGGGCAATAATGAATCAATGCAAATGAGGAAGAAGGAAATGAGGAGGCTAATGCAAATGAGAAACCAAGTAGTGATGATGTTGGCATTAGGTCAAAAAAATAGTGAAGAACATAGCAGTAGGTCCAAGGCTCATGAGAGCAGTAAAGGCAGAAATGAAATTAGTCATGATAGCAGTGGGTCATAGAGCATTAAAGCAAAGAACGGTGTTACAAAAAGTGAAAATGGTAGCAGGTCAAAGAGCCATGAAGAAAGTAGTAAGCATGATAAAGAGGCTTGTGAAGAATATGGTGTAACCAATGAGGAAAAATGGAAATAAAAACTTGGTAACCTATCTTATCTATTCCCTACAGGCATCCCAAACACCGTGAGCAAGGAAAATTCAGATTTTGGTAACTTTTTGAAAGTTTTGATTTTTGACTGTTTTAGAGGGCCAAAGGCACAACGCCACTGGCGCTGCGCTCTTTTTGGGGGCACCTTTTTGAGGAATGGATTATATTTTTGGAATCCTTAGGCCAATTACATCATCCATAGGAAATTTCAGATCATTTGGAGCAGAATTGGTACTCCAAAAGTGCCAAAAACACCCAAAAAACCACCTTTTTGCGCCCTGAGCAGTCCTGGGAGATCGAGCTTTTGGGCAGGAAAATGGACACCAAATGGACAATAAAAAGAAGTTTTGGAAATTATACTGGGAAATATTTCCAATGAGCTATCATATAGCTCATTTGGACTCCTAGAAGGCCTCCAAATCTTGGTTACAAAACAAGCAATTTTTCCCAGTACTGGCATTGCGCCCTTGGCCTGGCGCTGCACCCTTGAACCTCAGTGCTGCATCCTTGCAAAAAAGTCAAAAAAACACACTTGGGATATTTTTGGAAGTTATTGAGGGCCTCAAATTCAGTTTTTTTTTTCCAAAATTAGTTGATAAGATATTTTTCATTTAATGAATTAGGATATTTGTGCCTTGGGCCTTGCATGGTTTCAAAGGACAAAAATGACATTTATGAGTAGTTAATGGTTTCTAAAGACCTAATTAGGGTTTTTTTCCTCCTTGCTAGTTAAGTACAACATTGAGGCCTCATTGTACATGTTGGTTGATTGTGGAGAAAAACCTCATAGACTTTGAGTTGTGAGGAGTTTTTGGCTGTGAAGCATTGTGAAGATTCTGAACTGAATATCAATTAGAAAAACACTTTGCAGGATTCATGAACATGGCTAATGGTGATGTCTTTCTCATTTTGTTATTTTTATCTTCTATTTTACATATTGTGTCATCTTTCTCTTGCATTACAATAGAAATTTTAGCTTAAGATATGTTTTCAAAAGCACCTTAAGTCTGTCTGCTTCTCTTGCTTTCATGTTTTCCTTTGCTAGGTCAGTTTATAGAATTCTTAGTTTCTCTCTAAACCTACTCAACTTTTTTATATCAAGAATGATTCAATGGAGTCAGTGCCAAAGTAGTTTATGGTTAGCCCTACCCTTTGGAATCACTTAAACATTGTTTTTTAGGTCTTCTCTTCAAAGTATTGTTGAATAGTGTTTGACTGAAGTGGTTAAGGTTTGTCATGCCCTTTTGTCTATCTTAAATGGTTACTTTGAAGGTATTTGTAGTTTTATTAAGAGGTTTAGGAGTTCCCTGTTTCTTTATCGTTACTATATGTTATCTTGCATGTTTTATTTCTCTAAAGGTAGATAGTTAGAGGGTCAGGATTTCCCTGCTCTCTAGTGTTTGCTGAATAGTTATTTTGAGGTTTACTTGCTAGGGTTTGGTCAAAGAAGTATGGTATGCCCTATCTTTGGTTATTTCCTCATGCATAGTGTTCTTAAATAATTTCCTTGTTGTAGTATTTTTTAAAGGATTATTAACTGCCCTTTGCACCTACTTTCTTCACAATTTAATGTTCAATTCACTCACATAAGCCTTGAAGATCCATTTTTTCTTCGTTAAATTTGCCCTCCGAAGCACCCTTGACCTATTGTTGCACCTTTCAAGACCTTTTGCAGACTCCATAGACCAATGGTCTAAAACTCTCTTACTCTATCTATTCTTCTTGACAATCAATCCAACTAAACAAACAAACAAACAAACCCTAATCCTTATAAATAGCCTAAAATCAAAACCCTAAAATAAAACAAGTTACATCATTTACACAATTATAGAGAGATCCCTCTTTGAGTCTAGGAAGGCTAGGTCCTAGGACTCCAAATACTGGTTTGATGTTACCGTTGTACATTTGGTCTTGCCAATCTAACAAATTATGAGGACCTAACAATTGCTACCAAATATTATATCATCCACATATACCTCAACGATTTTAAAATTATCTTTATATATTTGTACATAAATATTTCTATCAGCAGTACGTTGCTTGAACTGTTATTGACGTAGATATCTGACAAGATGATATTACCATGCTATGGGAGCCTGCTTGAGACCATATAGAGCCTTCTTAACCTGCAAACATAGTCTTCTTTTTCTGATAGTAGAAAACCTTCAGGTTGTTCGATGTAAAATTATTATTCTAATTTTCCAACTAGAATGTGATCTTTAGTCTCCTTCTTTCACCTTATCTTTGATACCATGTTGGAAAATTAGGAGACTTGTAGATTATATATAATTTTCCTTAACTTGATAATTACTTGTGATGTTATTTTTCCTTTTATTACTTCTTTAGTTCTTGTTCATCAAGCAATTACCAAAAATATCAAGATCACAAAGAGACAAAGTACACAAGATATAGGATCTAAGCCATGGAAAAACCCCTCCAATGGGAAAAACCAAAAATAAATGCTTCTCTTCTTATAGAATCTTATTACAATGAGACTTCCAAGACTCAAACACCAAAGCCCAAAATCCTCCCAAGCACCAAGTTACCCCCTATCAATATCTTCTTCAAGGCAGCTTCCAAACTTCAACCTTGTGCAACTTTGCTCTAGAATTTTGGCCTTACAACTACTTCTAAGAATTTTGGCCCTACAATTTTGGCATCCTGCAACTGCAACTACATAGAAACCCTAACTTTGCTCATGTGGAGAGAGAGAGAGAGAGGGAGATTATCCCAAGAAACTTCAATTCCCCCTTCTTTTCTTCATCCTTATAGCTCTTTTCTCCTTTGTTATTGTTAGCAAAGCTCATGCAGAGGGCTTCAGAGCAGGGCTGAGGTTTCTAAAGACATAAAGGGGATGAGTTTTGTAAATCCCATTTAAGGGTGTGAATCAGTACAATTTTCCATCTCTAGAACTGAGGTATTGCTGCAAATCTTATATTTCTCTGTCGAGTTAACTAGTAAGGTTCCCAGATTTGTTGTACTTAGAATCTACTTAATAATATAAACCCTCCAGCAGCCAGAAGACCGATTTTCCCGCATTTAGTTTTTTTTAGGGACATTTTTACAGAAAATATTTTGTGTCACTTTGTTTATGTGCATGTATTCAGTTTAGATCTGTATATGTGAGGAAATTTTAATGTGTTTACTTCGATGTTAATGTTGAAATTTTAGATTAATAACTTGATTATGTAGGAGTATAACCAGATCTAACAGTAGGGTTTCTGCATAAGTAATATTCAGAAATTTTCACATGGTATTAGAGTGATTGCAGATCTAGCAGGGTCACCGGTAAGAAGACTGAAGAATCCTTACTGCAGAAAGCAACAAAGAAAGTAGCAGCAGCATCAGAAATCTAGACAAGAGAGTACAGTGTAGCAGTTGAAGGGAGCAGAGCCACGCAGAGGCCAGAGTGACGTAGTCTCCACGTAGGCCCACGTACTTACTATGTAGAGGCAACACAGAGACAGCGTTGGCATTGTCTTCTCACGCAGAGGCCAGCCAAGGTGACGCAGTCCTGAAGTTGTTGCTAATTCAGAGTGCTAGAAGCAGTGTTGCAGAGCTTCAGTAGTTGCTAGTGGGGTTAAATTTCTGAAGGTGCATAAATTAGCCTAAGCACTAGTTGACAAAGAGCGGGAGGAGAACAGCTCGAAGGATTTCCAGCCAAAGAAATCTACATATCGATCAGAGGATCAAAGAGAGATGATTCGTTGTGATTTGGAAAACTTCCAAGAGAGGAAGTCAGTTTTCATAGGGATCAGAGGGTGCCTTTCTCACCAAGGACCCTAGATCCGAGTATCTAGCTTAGAGAGAAGGATTAGTTCTGATAGATTTGCTGAGCACATGGCACCTCACGGACTACGTGATTAGGATAGGTTGGACGACCTACCCAACTTTATAGTCTGGAAGGCCAGAATCCTAATAGTCATGGAGGCCTATGGTCTGAGGGAGCATGTAGAGAAATTCATGGCCATGCCGACCGATGCAGATCTCCTGAGGAAGCATGAATAAGCAGTGGCACATGCCAAGCACTTCATAATGGATAGGGTTAAGGATCATGTTTTACCACACATAGATGAAAAGAAAACGACTAAAGAAATGTGGAAATCCTTAACTGTCTTATATGAAAGAATATTCATACAAAGGAGAATGCTTCTAGAGAATCAGATGAGTTTATTCATGATGGTTAAGGGAGAAGAAATCAAACCTTTCCTTTTCATATTACAGGTGATCAGGGATCAGTTGACTACCATGGGAGTGAAAGTGGAGGATGATGTGATGGTGAGGACTGCACTCCATGCGATCACAGAGGACTGGGAAACTTTTATTCAAAGTATCTTGGGCAATGCGGACCTTTCCAACTGGGATAGTATGTGGGGCAATCCTTCGTCAAGAATAAATTCGTCAATTCACCAAGAGACAGTACATCACCGAATCAATTAAAGTGAAGAAGGAAGAGGAATAATATGCAGCCTTGGCATCAAAGAGGCAGCAAGGGAGGAAGAAGTGTGATCTATAAAATATCAAGTGTTTCCAGTGCAGCGAACTAGGACATTTCAGCAGCAATTGTCCTCAGAAGAAGAAGGACAAGGAAGCTTCTACCTCCAAGGTTGTTGTGGTGGATGATGGCTTTGAAGATGACATAGCCATGAGCACTCATGAACCACGAAAGTGGGGCAACATGGATCTGTAGAGCAGCTACAGAGTGGTGGCAGGATCCTTGAGTACCCCAACTCTTGGATCACATACGAGCTACGGGAGCCTTCAGACAGTAGTGGGGCAAGAGGATCAGTGGGTGTAGAGAATCACAGATGGAGCAGAGATAGAGTTAGATGATTGATAGGGAGCTGCAGTACAAATGTGGCAGTGGTGGTGGCAGCGTCATGGGCAGTAGTACTAGAGAACAACAGCAGCACAATGATGAAGGGAAACAGGCCAAGCATCAGTGCAGAGACCCACACTAGAGATCAGTGCAGAAATTCGAGGTGAAGTGTTGTGCTAGAGCACATTCCTCGCTAAGAGGGAGTGTTGAGATTTTTTATTGTTGGGATAATATCGGATGTGCTCTAGTTCCCAAACTTTGTGGAGGGACTAGAGTACATGAGATCTCCAAGGCCCAGAAAGGGATTTGAGAAATTCCATCCGGTTTAAGAGAAAATTAATTAATTAATATTTTTAATTAAGGACCCTAAGTCTAACTTAAGAAAATTAAAATATTAAAGGTAATTAATTTAAACATGTGATGGAAATGACTTAAGTCACACGGATCAAGCTTTCATTTAATATTAGTCATCGATTCAATATTAGATTGCAGTCATTGGTTTCCCAATGAGAAAATTATAAAGGAAATACTTGGGGTCAGTTGGAGAACGCACACATGGAGGTAGAGCATTGAGACTAAGCTGGAATTGTAGGGTGTGGTTTGCTAAGAATTTCCATAAGTGTTTCAGCTTCAGCGAGGGGTAGTATTAGCTAAGGGGATGATCAGATCCCAGAGCCAAGAGCCAGCAAGAGGCAGAGAAGTAGCAGTCAAAGCAGCGTAAAGGGAGAAACAACTATGCAACAGCTGCGTAGCGCAGAGAGCTTCAGTGCTACGCAGGTGCTATGAAACCCCAAAAAGGGTAGCACAGAGGCAACAGGAGGCCATCAGGGCTTACACAGGCCAAGCAGAGGCAACACAGGGACTGAGTCACCTAGTCTGGGGTTACGTAGCCCTCTCCTGAGCAGCGTAGGGGCACCAATAGGCTAGCAGAGATGACATAGAGGGCTTCAGAGCAGCGCTGGGGTTTCTGAAGATAGAAAGGGGTTGAGTTCTGTAAATCCCGTTTGAGGGTGTGAATCAATCCAGTTTTCCATCTCTGAAACTGAGGTATTGTTGATGATCTTATATTTCTTTGTCAGGTTAACCAGTAAGGTGCCCACATTTTTTGTACTTAGAATCTACTTAATAATATAAACCCTCCAGTAGCCAGAAGACCGGTTTTCCCACATTGGGTTTTTCCGGGGATAGTTGTCCAGAAAATCTTGTGTGTCACTTCGTTTATGTGCATGTATTCAGTTTAGATCTGTATCTATGAGGAATTGCTAATGTGTTTACTTTGATGTTAATGCTGAAATTTCAGATTAATAACTTGATTAAGTAGGATAAGTATAACTAGATCTAACAGTAGGGTTTTTGCATAAGTAATATTTAGAAATTTTCACACTCCTTAGCCTCACACCCACTAAAAATAAATCCATGCCATCAATAAATCAAGTACAACACATTAGCATACATTAGAAAAAAGTTAACCACAAATGTTAGGGCCTCCTCAACATCTAAATTGTCAAAAATAAATCCATGCAAACCATCAATTAAGAAAAACAACCACATATCTTAGGTCATCATGGGTGTCACTCCCATTGAAAAAAAATCCATACTATCTAAAAAACAAGTACATCTACAACCTATCTAGGTGGAAATACACTAGCATCCACTGGAACAAATCAACCACCTATCACAAGTCTTCATGGGTATCACAAACATTGAAAATAAATCCACAATGGCCAACAATGAGATATATCTACCAATTATCATAGTTTAAAGCACACTCTCATCATAATATCAACTAGGATTTCAACATAGCAAACCCTTCATGAGTACAATTTCTCATTTCAGGCACATAGGGTTTCACCATCCAACAATCACTCCTAGGTTCAACAACTAGAATATCTAGTATTCAAATAAATAAAAATGCAATATCAATCCAATATATTCTATATCATGTAGACATGCTGAGAAATAGGAAATTAATGCAAATTTAGAAATTTCACCATATTTATTTTAGGTTCCTTGGCTCTAATTCTTGTGAACTTTCAAACTTGTGGTTGATATGGAATATTGAATTTACAATAGTAACAATATGTTTCCCTTCAACCCAATTTCACTTGAAAAAGAAAGAAAATAAATACCATACAAGTGTACTTGAATACCATAATGCTAAAAATCTTGGGGCAATGCACTTTTCTAAGCATAGAACAGAACTATCTTATCATAATAAATTATGTCAACAACAAATATGCATTTTTATCTTTGTGATAAATCACTTAACCAAATTTGATATACATTATTTCCAATCAACATGAACATCAAAGGTTGAAATATACTCAATCATGAAGATACCATAATTTGAAAATCAAAATTGTACACAAAAAGAGGATAGTAAGAAATTCCATGTGTGTGTATGTGTGTGCATGTGTGATGAATTCCAAGTAAATACCACAACTTTATCACAAATTTGATATAAGATAAACTCTCCAAAACCACTACAGAAATATAAGAAAATCCTAGCTACCAACTCCTGCTAGCTACGAATCACTCCCAACTCCTACTAGCTACAAATCATTCCCAACTCCTGCTAGCTATGAATCACTCCCAACTCCTGCTAGCTACGAGCCAATCCTGACAAAAGCTAGTCACTCAATTAAAAATCCCCAACATGTTAGCATTAACACCAACAAATATTCCTTCCCACATACACCAAGCATGTATCACACAAGCTCACTAGTATAGTGCTCTTGTATTCCTTAAGGATTACATACCTTATCCATGCTACATCACATAATTACGTGGAAAAATTATGGTCATACTAGCGTTCATGTCTACATTTTCATCCTAAGGTTTGAGTCCTCAAAGCCTAAGTTTCAACTTTTATATCAACATAAGTATAAAACATCAAGAATGAAATAATTAGGTATTCTTCCATGCAAGGAATCATCCCAAGCTCAAGAATTGTCGATATAGGCTCTCCATAATGTTGCCCCAAGTTCTATACATCACATAAGAATAAGGTTACTAAATCATGAAGCACCTTAGCTCCACTCTCCATATCTAATACTAGGGTAGAATCCTTAGTGCTAAAGCAAGAGCCATCAAAACCATCATTATCTCCAATGTCATAATATTCTCTAAGTTTTACTCACATATCACAAACCCTAGCCTACCACAAGGGAAAACCTAAGCATCACACTAGAGCAATCTCTTCGAGGAAAAACAAGCCATCTCTCACTTCTTGTCTTTTTGTTAATTTTGGACAACTAGGTCCAAAATCCATGTTGTGATGCTCATATGAAGATACCAATATTTTTATTGGACTCCTCTCTCCGAGATGTGTAAGATTTATCTAAATATCATCTCGATCTGATGAGCAGAACACTTATTTTGAATTTATTCAAAATATGTGCATGTCGGCCTTAAGGTTTTGTGCCCCAGTAGTTGTGTCACACACCCTCACTGATGGATATATATTGGTCAACGTTGGAGGACATTTTCACTCATCTCATCCTCACACATTTCTCTCTCCTCATTTGATTGGTTCGATGTCCTTGGTGGCTCTTCTCTCCACACGTGGGAAATTTCCAGCAGCAGCACATTTTTTATTTCGGTCTAGGGTTTTTGCAGCAAACTTTGACCAGCGTTAACTTTGGTTAACGCAAGGTCAAATTGACTCGAAACTCTCCCAAAATTTCAATTTTCCTAATCCGCATTTTTTGGCACTATTCTCGAGGCAAAACGTTAACTTTGACTTTTCAGCGTTGAGATAGTTGTTGCTGATGTTTGTGTTGACCGTTGACTTTTTGGATTGACTTTTGAGTTGACCGTTTGGCTGTCCTAGAGGGTTGTGTGAAATTGCTGGCTGGCTGACCATATTGAGACTTTGTTGGTTGAAGCATCTTGTTGACCGTCGTAACGCACCAACACACTTATATATTTTTGGCTTGTCTTCTGTCGATCTATTGGTATGTTCTATCAACATTTTACTTTATTGTTTATGTGATTGCTGTCTAATATTGAAGAGAAAGTAAAGTTGCATCAAGAATAGAACATCTACATAAATTTACATGGTATGAGAGTTGAGGTGAAGACAAAGCCCTAATTTGTAGCAATCACCGAAGAAGAGGATGGGTTCCTCAAACTACAATGGCTTTAAGGCTGATGACAAATTGACTGGGAAGGATGAGTTCCATGCTTGGAAGATGACACTAGATCTTAACTTGGAAGACCAAGATGTCATGGACTATGTGCAAGGTAAAATCCAAGAGCCTCCATCCACTGCTACTGCTGCTACCAAATCAAAGTATAAGAAGGGGGAGATCAAAGCAAAGTTGATGATCAGGGACTCAATTCACAAGAGTCTAGTTGCCTACATCTCTGAGTTGGGCACATCCAAAGAGATGTATGATAATTTGATCCACATGTTCAAGGCCAACAATGCGAATCAATTCCTATTCTTCAAGAATCAATTAAAGAATCTGAAGAAAGTCAGGGATGATTCTGTTCAATCATATTTTCTGAAGCTGACCGAGATTAGAAACAATCTATTGGCTATTGGGAGACAATAGTTAATTGAGAAATGGTACTCACCGCACTTGGAGGGCTCTTATCCGAATGGCATGTGTTCAACACTACCATTCTCAATAACAATGTGATACCTAACTTTTGATGAAGTACTATCGAGATGCGTACAAGAAGAGATAAGGATGAAGGAATATGGAAATGAAGGAAATGTTGCCTTCGCTACTCATTCTAGAAAGAGGAACTTTGGTGGTCCAAAGAACAAAGGAAGATCAGGGGACCTAGGAAAGAAGGGCAAGTGTCACACTTGTCACAAGCCAAGTCACTATGCTAGAGAATTCCCTTTCAAGAAGGATTCTCCCAATGATGATGACAACAACAACAACTGGAGGAATGGAAATCACAGGAACAACAGGTTCAAGGTAAAGAGGAAGGCTCCCTCCGAAGAAAATGGTCAACCTTTCAAAAAGTCGAGAAATTCCAAGTATAAGGAATCAAATGTTGTTGATAAAAGAAATGAATTCAATCTTGTAGATGCCCTCTATGTTGCATCTGCACCTGACACTATGGATGTTTGGTTGATAGATAATAGTGCCTCAAGGCACATCACTGGGTTCAAGGAAGCAATTTCTGATATGGTCAAGAAGGATACTAATCTAGAAATTATCCTTAGAGGTAACGCCACATATCCCGTGAAAGGGACAGGGACTATGACTCGATGGGGACTGTGACCCTCCACTTGTCTCAAGGTCAATTCCTCCACTTGCAGGATGTACTCTATGTACCCGAGTTGAAGAAGAACCTTGTGTCTATTTCAGCCATGGAAGACAAAGGTTTCAATGTGGCATTCATTGATGGGAAGGTTCTTATCTAAAAGAAGAGTTTCAAGGAAGCTATCACGATTGGGTTTAGAGTCGATGCACTCTACCAGGTTGGAGGAAGTCCACTGGGAGCAATGACATGTGATACTATCTGAGAGACCGACAATGGCACTGAATATGAAACGAACGAGTTCAAGAACTTTTGCCGAGAAGTTGGCATCAAGAGGGAGACCACAACTGTCTATACTACTTAGCATAATGGCGTTGCTAAATGAAAGAACAGGACCATTGTGGAAGCTACTCGTGCCATGCTATGTGACCAGGGTCTACCGAAGTTTCTGTGGGGAGACGTTGTGAACACTGTTGTGTACATACAAAACCGATGCCTGAATTCCACTCTGGACTCCAAAACTCCCGAAGAGGTTTTCAATGGTAAGAAACTTAACGTCTTACATTTTAGAGTTTTTGGACGTCCTGTTTATTTTCATGTGCCGAAGGAGAAAATGAGCAAGCTGGATGCTTCTGGGAAAAAGGGAATGTTTGTGGGCTACAACGAAACTTCGAAGGCCTATAGAGTCTATGTGCCTGGTCAAAGGGAAGTGGAGATATGCCATGATGTTACCTTTGACAAAGATGCCTCCCTGAGGAAAGTATTCAATCCTCCGAAATCTGAGGAAAATCATGAAGCAAGGCCTAGAAATCAAGAAGAACCGAAGGATGAGATGATGCCCGATGCTGAAGGACCAATGGACCCGATTGATGCACCTCCTTCACTAGGGAAGAGACCATCATGGATCAGGGACACTCTCGAGGATTCTGAGGGACATATGGCCCCAACGGGGACATTCTATGAAAGCAATAAGCCGAGTATATACCAAGGTTATCTAGCAGCCATTAGTACTATTGTACAATTTGAGCCTGTATCTTTTGAGGAAGTCGTAAAGCATCAAGTCTGGAAGGATGCTATGCACGAAGAGTATGAGTCCATATTGAAGAATGATGTCTGGGATGTGGTTCCAAGATTGGAGGAAAAAGCAGTTGTCACCTCAAAATGGCTCTACAAGATCAAGCATGGATCTGATGGAAGTGTTGAAAAGTTCAAGGCAAGATTCATTGCTCGTGGCTTCTCTCAAAAGGAAGGCATAAACTATGATGACATCTTTTCACCTGTGGCCTGATATACCACCATTTGATCTATCATAGCCCTTGCTACTATGCAAGGATGGAGTCTTCATCAGATGGATGCAGTGAATACCGCATTTCTACATGGTGCGATAAAGAAAGAGGTGTATGTGGAGCAACCTCTGGGGTTCGAAGTCCAAGATCGGGACACCCATGTCTGCAGGTTGAAGAAAGCCCTCTATGGGTTGAAGAAAGCACCCAGAGCTTGGTATGAGAGGATAGATAGCTACTTGATGAAGCTGGGCTTCACTCGTAGTAATGTTGATCCAAACCTTTACTTCAAGGTTGATAGAGAGAAGCCTCTCATTCTGGAGCTGTATGTGGATGACCTCTTCCTGATAGGTGTTGACCCTTCTCATTCATCAATGCAAGAGGAAGCTCACTGCTGAGTTCGATATGAAGGACCTAGGATTGATACATTACTTCCTAGGCCTGGAGGTCTAGCAGAGACCTAGCGAAATTTTCATTTCTCAAGGAAACTACATTATGAAGCTTCTGGAAAGATTTGGTATGGTGGACTGTAAGTCCGTGTCGACACCAATGGAGCTCAACTTTAAGAAGTTGAGTGGAAACGCTACTGGGCTCGTGTTAGCAAATCCTACTGAGTATCGTCAACTCGTAGGGGCCTTGAAGTTCTTAGTGAACACCCTTCCGGACGTATGTTTTGCAGTGAACACTTTGAGTCAACACATGGTTGATCCTCATAACATTCACTGGGTTGGTGCCAAGAAACCCTTGAGATATCTCTGGGGCATGATAGACCATGGGCTAAGATACATTACTGGGAGCATGACACTCCATGGATATACTAATGTCGATTGGGCTGGCAATGTGGTGGATCGCAAGAGCACATCTAGATGCTTCTTCACACGTAGATCTGCTTCTTGCAGGAAAACTAAATTCGGTAGCCTTGAGCACCGCTGAGGCCGAATACATTGTAACATGTATGGCCTGTTGTGAAGTCACTTGGTTGCAAAATCTCTTCAGTGAGCTATTAGAGCAAGTGTTAGATGCCACATTTATCCTTTGTGATAACCAGAGGGGGATTCGTTTGTCATAAAATCCCGTGTTCCACGATCGATCCAAGCATGTTAATATTGGTACCACTTTATCTGGGATATGGTACAGCGAGGCACCGTAAGGCTCGATCATATAGGAACTGATGAGTAGGTCGCGGATATTCTCACAATGCCCTTGGGGAAGGTCATGTTCCTAACCTTCTGTAAGAATCTTAGAATCATGGAACGACCCTATTCTTAGGGTCCTGTTGGACAATGAGCTCTTGGAGCTCTGGGGGGGCTTTAGGGATAGCTTCTCGGAGCTATAAGCAACCACAGAGCTAGGCTTTCCGAACCTTGTTGGTGTGCTTCTTCCCCACCATTATGATGATTGAGTTGGTTCACCTCTCATTATCTATGCCCCGTATGCATCCTACCCATTGAGTCCCGGGCTCATGGGAAGTACCTCTCATTTGGCCAATGAGGTGGGAAAAGATAGAGACTAGTAGCAAAGACTGATGTATGCATCAGATATTGTCATACTCTTTATCTAGGATGGCACGGTCCAACCACTTGATCTGAGATCAGTTCTAGTGAGGTTTCAGACTTCCTACTGACTTCGGGCCAGGTATACCAACTTCGGGTTGGTATGAGACTCTTTGTGAGTCCTATAGAGGTTTCGGACCTCTGGGCTAAATCTGTCAGCCGGGAATGATGTCTTTGTGACTGACCCACTTTTGTTCTGAAATAAAGAAGCCAGCAAAGTAAGTTACGGCGGGATGACACACGATGTTTGGATTGCACAGGTGGATGGAGTTCTCCCTAGTTGAGCGGGAGTGTTAATTTTGGACAACTAGGTCCAAACTCTATGTTGTGATGCTCATATGAAGATACCAATATTTTTATTGGACTCCTCTCTTCGAGAGGTGTAAGATTGATCTAAAGATCATCTCGATCTGATGAGCAGAACATTTATTTTGAATTTATTCAAAATATGTGTAGGTCGGCCTTAAGGTTTTGTGCCCTAGCAGTTGTGTCACACATCCTCACTGATGGATATATATTGGTCAACGTTGGAGGACATTGTAACTCATATCATCCTCACACATTTCTCTCTCCTCATCTGATTGGTTCGATGTCCTTGGTGGCTCTTCTCTCCACACATGAGAAATTTCCAGCAGCAGCACATTTCTGATTTCGGTCTAGGGTTTCTACAGCAAAATTTGACTAGCATTGACTTTGGACAATGCAAGGTCAACTCGACCCGAAACTCTCCCAAAATTTCGATTTTCCTAATTCGCATTTTCTGGCACTATTCCCGAGGCAAAACGTTGACTTTGAATTTTTAGCGTTGACCTAGTTGTTGCTACTGTTTATGTTGACCATTGACTTTTGAGTTGACCATTTGGTTGTCCTAGAGGGTTGTGTGACATTGCTAGTTGGTTGACCATATTAAGACTTTGCTGGTTGAAGCATCTTGTTGACCACCGTAATGCACCAACACACTAATATATTTCTAGCTTGTCTTCTGTCGATCTACTGGTATGTTCTATCAGCATTTTAATTTATTGTTTATGTGATTGTTGTCTAATATTTAAGAGAAAGTAAAGTTGCATCAAGCATAGAACATCTACATAAATTTACACTTTTCTTAGGTGTTGGCTTGAGGGGTCCTAACCCAGGTTCGGAGGTTAAGGTTTGCCAACAAACCCCTATACTACTGGCCCTTTCAGCAATGACCTACTTTCACAGGCCAAGGTCTCACCCGAAGTAGTATGGGAGGGTGTTAGAACCAGGTTTCCGCACCCTGGGAGAGAGTAGGTAATTAAGGCAGATCTGTATTGCAACTTACTAGATTCACATAGAATGAGTCTATTCACAATACTTTTAGCAGGGTAATCATCATATAACCATAACAAAGCTATTATTATCAACATATCTAATCAGTACCTTCGCATCCATGTGCACACTACCAAATACCATCACAGAGCATCAGAATCACAGCTAATTTTAGATCACAGATATACTTGTGCTAAATTCATATCACAGATACATTCACAGTTGTAAATAGATTTCACAAATGTGCTTCAGTAGTAAACACCATCAATTCAGATAACACACAAATACTTCAATGATACTTTGCATTCATTAATATCAAAGATCCATGTACAACCCAAACATAGCCCGTGCACACAGCCTGGTGGGGTCCGCACACAGTAGGACTAAGGATCTCCGTGCACACAACCAACAAGAGTCCTTACCCAAAACAACCCGAACAGATCTTAACAATTCGCACGTAGCATCAATCTTATGACTTACTTACTTACTAGACCCAACTATCTATCTATTTATAATATCGTAGCCTTCGCTATCCTATGGTCCGCAAACTGTGGTTTGCGGACCCTAGAGCTACCCTTTAACCTATTACAAAACATTAAGGGCTTTGACCCACCCCAAAACCCCTACGTAGGACTGACTATTACAAAATTATACAAAAACGTAGGTCAGGGAACCCTATTCCAATAGGCCCCCAACACAATCTTGTGACTCGTCCCGAGTCACTGCGGCCGTGGGGTTTGCATATTTTCCTAAAGCTGCCTGATCGCATCAACCGGCAAGGGCAGAACTCCTTCTCTCTGTGCAACAACATTTTGAGAAATCTCCACCAACTTCTGCGAAGTTGGACCTTCTGTAGCAGCAGTGACGCTCTCCAAAGTCTGGTTTAGTTGCTTAACTATGATATCGACGTCTTGAGAGAGATTGAGGGCTTCGTCAACCCAAGGCTTAAGGTGGTCACTGAGACCCTTCTTTTTATGGCAGAGCTCTTCAATGTCATCTCTAAGTTAGTGGATGGTACGCAGTCATGCCAGGCGCTAAGCGAGGATCAAGGATGACATAGTAGCTTCGAACTGTTCAAAATATTCCTCCTTCTGGCACAGTTCTTGAGTAAAATCTCATAGGAGGGGATCACACTGCACCTTAGACCATAGCTACATAACTGTCTCCAACAGCTCTGTGCCCTGAGCAATCTGAGCTATGATAGTATTGGTGGCCTCGGTTACCAGCGTGGCTCGTTGGGCTCTTACCTCAGGTGGAGTTTCTGGCTGCAATTTGGCCTGTAAAGCTGCAATATGTTGTTCCATCTCTATCTTAACAACCTGAATCTCGGTCCTTGAAGCCTTTAGGTCTGCAACAAGCCCCTCAATCTTGGCCTGGGGGGTGGCAGAAGCTGGGATATTCTCAGTGACATCCGCGCAAAGCCTACTGATTAGGTGTTCCAACTCTATCTGTTACGTGGTGGCAAGGGTGCATGCAACCTGTGCCTGGGACACTGCGGCAGTTTTCTCCACAATCGTCTGCTTAGCTATATTGAGCTACTGGTGCACCTAACAGTCTTTGTGTTGAATTTCTTCGAAAAGGGATGCGTGGAGGACCTGCAATGGTTCATGTGGCAGTCGGCTAGATCTAATTGTACCTTTGTGCAAATCTGGACTTGCGCTCCTAAGTCGGGTGGGCTCAGAATGAGGGTTGTGCCTAGCAGAGGGCAAAGGTGGCTTTATGTTGTAATGATAAATTCGCCTCTTCTTGCTGAGGTTGGCCTTGCCTGAATCATTCTCGTTTGCAGGGTGTCAGTATTGAGCTGCAGAGCTCGGAGCTCAGACTAGAGTGTAGCGACTGTGGCCTTCTACTGCTCTTCCAAAGCCAGCCATTTATCTTCTGCAGTGAGGGTGACTGCGTCAACGATCTGCTCCAAGCCCTCCTTTGTCAAAGTAACTCCTGTGTCCCGTTCTGGCTGTGTAGCTCGTTGCTTCTTCTGTTGTCCTTTAACATAGTCACCAGTCCGTTTCGTGCCTTGAGGGGATTCCTCCCCTCCCGCATCCATACCCTCTGCGTCAAGATCCTACTGCGAATCCTTCTGTGACTCCGGCTCCACTCCCTTCTCAGCATTCTTGCCCTTTCCTTTGGTTTCTTTGGTGTTGTCGGGTGGGGTGACCTTCGTGGTGCTCGTACCCGCAGTGTCCTTCGTACTTGATTTGAAGCCGAGTTTCCAGTGTGGAAGCCAAGTAGCAATAAGGCGGTCAATCTCCTCGTCAGTGACCATATACAGGAGTGATACCCATGATAGATCCTTGCGACCCCTGATTTGTACATTGTGCATTGTTACTTGAAATTCTGCGATGCTCTTGTACTTGTCATAAATTGCTGGTGAAAAGCGCAGCCAGGACTGAATGGCAGCTGCGAGCCCGCTCTACAATAGGACCCAGAATACCTTATTATCTTCAATTCGCTTTTCATCCTTCGAATCCCACAGATTTTCATACCGTTCCCCTCCGCCCATATCCGGCTCTAGCTCAGGGAGGACTGAATCTTTTGGGGCTTCCCATGCGACCAGCACGATGAGGAGCAGCAACCAGGAGTAGCAGAATGCCCTTCCCTGATCTTGGGCTTTGCGCACGTTCTCCATAAATTCGGTGCACTGGAACTGGGATCAGTTGAAGCAGACCCCCTTTTCGCAGCTGCCAGCCAAATAGATTACATAGGAGGAGACCGTGGCAACTTGGCACTTGCGCATCATCTTACACGCTAACAACAAGGTGCCCATGCGCGCACCGAGGTCACTGATAGTGCTGATCATGAACCCCCTAGGGTTCCGTTCAACGTGATAATCATCACACACCTTATCAGCGATTTGTTGTTCATATTTCTTCCCAACGCGCTCCATGGGATTCAGCCCTTTCATGGGAAGACCAGTGATACGGTGAATGAGCGTGACATCTATGGGCATACGGTCCTTAATCCATAAGCAGTCGTCATGGACCAGAGCGAGCAGCTGTCGCACAATCCTGTCAGTGAGTAGTGGCTGAAATGAGGTATCCGTAGCAAGTTTAATAACCCGGACCTAGCCAATCCACTTGCCCATGGCATAGGGACCACCTTCAGTACGTCATCCTCCAATACCCTCTCCAAATACAATTCCAGTGCCAGTTCGAGGAAGGCCACCATGTTGGCCACGTCATGATCGTCGAATTTGACCATGTGGAGCTTGCCAAAGGAGTCTCCAATGATGGGGACCTCGCCCAAAATCAGAGGCATCTACAGATAGGCTTGCATCCCATCGAGATTTTTTGGCGTGCACACCGAGGGCCGGCAAGCCTGAACATGGGGTGGTAGCCAAATTATTGGTTCATCGAGTCGGGCCTCTTCCTGAACAGATAGAGGTCTTTTTAATGGGTTAGGCGAACGTTCCTTAGGCACCTTTTGTGGGGATTTCACATTTCGAGGGAAAGTGCATGGCTTCACCCCAGCCCACGTCGCAGGTTTCCCCAGGCCTTGTTCTTGTCCTTTTCCCTTCCCCTTCTGCTTTCCCTTGCTCGGCATGGACATAACCTCCTCAACTTCAGGGGTGAATTCCAATACTAATTCAGATTCTTTCTCCATCGAGGCCACAGTCTGGGAAGATTCAGTGAGATTAGTCGCAATCATTCTTGCGTGAAAAATGAACTCAGGGTTGCTACTATCAGAGGGGGTAGCACGCCCAGACATTAGCAAAGCGCAATAGTCATAGAATTTCGCAGAGCTCAAACTTTTCAAGATACATGGAACCCGCTTTTGGGCTATCCTTCTACTTTTATAGCCTTGGAGATCAACCAACGGTTGGGTGAGGCTTATCAGAAACTTACCATCAAGTAAACGGTAAAAAATCTTTGAAAATCGCCTCATTAATTGCCAGCTGCCTGCTCCTTTCAACGGTAAAAAATTTTCGGAAATCACCTCATTAATTGCCGGTCGCCCGCTCCTTTCAACAATAAAATTTTATTTTTACCCAATTTTACTGTTCCAATGGTTATTTTTCACAGCTGTAGATTACCCCTGTGCTTCCAGCGCACCTCCTGCGCTCTAAGCGCACCCCTACACTCCCAGGGCTCCTCTCCGTGCTTCCAGACCTGCGATCAATACCTGCGCGGATGATAGTCTGACTTGCGTTTGTCCTCCTATCTGCGTGTATTTCGCCCCATACAACTACTCCGGCCATATAGTCATTTGATTCGGTATGGTTTGAGCCAGCTTCCATTGACATATCCTGGTACCATATCACTACGCAGCGTGGCTAACCAGACTGCTCCTCCGTTAGTAATTTCCTTTACCATATAGGGACCTAGCCAGTGCAGACAAAACTTCCCTGGGTGTTTTCCAAACTAGATATCGCATAGCAGGACCAATTCTCCCTCTGCAAATGTCTTTTGTCGAATATGTCGATCATGCCATGCCTTATCCCGGGCCTTCTGAACTTGCTGATGGAAGTTAGCAATGAAACGATCTTCCTCCAAGGCCACAATCTGCGCTAACCGCTCCACTCGATGTGCGGGCTAGGAACAATATACTCCATGGGCATAATGGCCTCCTTACCATAAACCATCCAGAACGGTGTTTTCCCAGTCAGCTTCTTGCAGGTGGTTCGATAGGCCCAAAGGACTGACGAGATGCACAAGTCCCAGTTGCTACAATCGACATTACAGACCTTGGTCAGTGCCTACTCCAAGATTTTATTAAAAGATTCTATAGCTCCATTTTCCTATGGATGATACGGGGTTCTTTTCGCGTGGTGGATCTGAAATTCTTCAGTCAAGGCCTATATTGTTTCATTAACAAAATGCGTACCTCTATCACTCATTAAGATCTTAGGACAGCCAAAACTGGTTAGAATATGTTCAAAAATGAAGTGCGCAGTGGTATCTGCAGTGCAATCCTTCAAAGCTTATGCTTCGGCCCATCTAGTTACATAATCAGTTGCACTGATGATATAGCGTGCACATGTCTTCTTTCCTAGCAAGTTGATGGGCCCCACGAAGTCTATGGCCCATTTTTCAAATGCTTGCAGGGCCACTTGCGGTCGCAGGGGAATTCTGTATCTGCGCGACGATCTTCCCGTCCTTTGGCAAGTGTCGCAGGCTTTTCAATAATCGTAAGAGTCGCTATGCAGTGTGGGAAACCATAGCTAGGCTCTTAGGATATTTTGCGTCGTTGCCTTCCCTACGTAGTGACCTCCTGCTACGCCCCCGTGGGCTTCTGCTAAGATGGCATGTCTTTCATGCTCCAGTACATATCTTCGCAGTACCTCATCAGCTCCCAGCATATACAGGTGGCCCGCTATAATGGTAAAATCCGTTGCACGGGTGACCAGCTCTTTCTTCTGCTGTACCGAATATTCTGCAGGCGCCATCCCCATAGTTAATAATTGAATGATGTCGGTGAAGTGTGCATCGAGTAGTCCTTCTTCTAGGTTGGTCGACTCTTCGCCACGTTCAATTCGGGATAAGTGGTCTAGCCCGACATTCAGTTTCCTTGGCTTCACGATAATCTCAAAGTCATATTCTTGAAATAGCAGCAGCCATCGATAAATCTTTCCCCCCAACATAGGCTTATTCACTAGGTACTTCAAATTCGAGTGATCTATAAACATCTTGAAGTGTCCTCCTAACAGATAATGCCGGTATTTTTGCAAGGTGTATACCATGGCTAACCCCTCACGCTCAGTAGTGGAGTAGTTGCGCTCTGCACCAAAGAGTTTCTTACTAGAAAATGCAACCGGATGGTCAATGTCTCTGTCTCCAGGCTGCGTAAGGACAGCTTTCAGGGCGTTCCCTGGTGCATCTACGTGAACATGGAAAACCTTTGCCCAGTCAGGAAATATGAGGATAGGCGCAAAGACCGTCTTTTCCTTGAGTAGTTTGAAGCTCTTCTGACACTCCTCGTCCCAAAAAAATGAAATTTCCTTCTTTAGCAACTTTTCCATAGGTATTGTGATCAGCGCATACCCTTGAATGAACTTCCTGTAGTAGCCTGTATGTCCGAGGATAGAGCACAGTTGTTGGTATTGCCAAGTTGATGATAACTTCTATCTTGGCGGGGTCAACCATCAATCCTAGCAAGATCCCAAAGGATACAGAAAATATGCACTTCTTGATATTTAGGGAAATCTGGTGCTTTCTACAGGCGTCCAAAATCATACACAAGTTTGAGACGTGATTCTTTACCAACTCGAAGACGGTCCAGTCATCAAAATATACCTCCAAAAACTTGTGGATGAACTCCTTGAATATTCCGACCACCACCCGCGAAAATATGGCAGGGACATTCTTGAGCCCAAACGGCATGACAGTGTACTGGAAAGATCCCCATTTAGTGGTGAACGTACTTTTTCTATGATCTTCAGGTGTGATCCTGATCTAATGGTAGCCCGAGAACCCGTCCGTGGACGAGTACGCTTCCTGGCCCCCCATGCTATCAAGGATTTCATCTGAGAATGGCGTAGGAAAGGGGTCATGTACACAAGCATCATTCAATTTGCGCAGGTCAACACAGATCCGTATCTCTCCCTTAGTATTTTTCTCCTGAACCACCATAGGACTTACCCAATCTCACTGTTTGACTAGTTCGATGATACCTGCGATTATCATTTTGTCAAGTTCTTCCTTGACTTTCTGCTTATACTTGGGGTTCAATCGATAATGGTGATGCTTCATAGGGCACTCATCTGGTTTTAAAGTGATACAGATGACCCCTAGGTCCCCTGTAATCCCTTTGAGTTTCAAGAATTTCGTCGGAAATAGGTCCTAGTATTCGATGAGGAGTTCTGCGAATCTTCCAATAATATCATCATCCCAGTAGTCCCCTATTTTAGCTAGCTTAGGTTGCTCCTCCATTCCAATGTTGACTTATCGCAGCTTCAAAGGCTTAGTGACATTGACAGTCTATAGTGGGGGTCCAGCAACTGCGCACTCTCCCTTTGACTCCAGGATAGAGATATTTCGCGGGTCTTCATCACATTCCTCCATTGACAGATTGCGACAGTTAACAATGTCCTACATCTGTGTCTCCCACGTTGGTGCACCATGTGCTGCACAAGGGTGTGATTCATCAAATACTAAGGCATCTATATCCTGCAGAGCTTCGTCGAGTGCGTCTGTTTCGCCTACCAAACCGAATTTCCCTACAAACTTGTCCTTCAACGTTTCCCAGTGGTGGGTGCGCTGGTGTAATTATGTATCTAAACACCATGCGGTGGGGATTGGCCCCAAGGCATGAATGAACAGGTGGACCCATTCATCTGTAGTTCTTTTTCACCATTCCTCCATCCATGCGGACAAGTGCTTGCGCGGGTCCCCTGGGCCAAGGAAACTTTTTACGTGCAGGTCAACCGAGGTTTCAAACCGCAGGACCATCATTTTGCGACATTCTTCCCAATCCTAGAACGTCCCCTTATGCGTGTCCCACCACCTCGCAGGGATTGTGCGCATGGCTAGATTAAGGGCCCACGTCCTTCGCTCCCTTGGGAATTCATCTTCAAATGTTCGTAAAAACTCCCTAATACTACTAGAACCATCAAAGTAGGGCAGTTCTCTTACCTCTAAGGAGATACACCGGAAGTTCTTTGTGATTCTAATACATTGCAATGCAGATACATCATGTAACCAATTCTTCCAATTTTCTATCTCCCCGTCAGAGTCAGAGAAGCATTCGTTGTCCTTCTCCCAGCAAAGCACACCATTAGACATAGGATTGATCCAATCCTCGTCCCGAGCGGTTAATTTATAGATGTGATCCACATCCTCTTCTTCGTGCACTGGTTCTGTATACCATTCTCCTTCTGTAGGGTCTAGTGGGACTATCACCCTCGTACGCTCATTCTCAAACACCATGCTCCTTTTCTTTAGGTTGATAATGCCTCCCATGTCTATTGCCCAATCCAGTCCTAGGAGCGCAAGATAGGGGTCCGCATCTTCCACAATCTGAATTACCTCAAAGTCAGCGCGTACCTTAACTCCTGTGATATCGACCATAATCTTTGACAACCTCCCCAATGGTATGATCTTCTATTGGTTAGCCATGCGCAGCCATATCGTAGACCATTCCATATTAGGATCTCCCATCCGCTGCCAATTTTTCTTGGGCAGTGCGTTCGCATCTAACCCCAGGTCCAAGATAACCTGATACATTTCATAGTCACCAATTTGCGCTATTAGCCGCATTTCCTGACCAATGCATTTCTTATACTTGTACAGTTTGTGCACATCCTTAACTTCCGTGGGAGGGTTAGTCCTTTCTGCGCAATTGTCTATTAGTGCTTGAAGATTTTATACTGCCTTCTGGTTGCGTAGCAACTTCATATATGCCTGTAAAAATGGTTTAACTTCATCGTCTGTTCTCAGGTTTGCTAGAGCCTTGGAAGTAGATGCCTCATCCTTAGTAAAGTCGTTGTGAGCTGCAACAAAGGTTTCCTTCTGCTTCTGTAGGTCCAAGCTTTCCTGCTTGAAAACTGCTTTCCGGATAAGAGGTTTAGCCGCGACTTTCTCCTTAGCCCCTCCAGTAGCCATCCCACTATGCGTTATGACATTAATACTTGGTCCCTCATCACGCAGTTCCTCCTTAACCCTCTGCACATTCTGCGTAGGTGTCTGATGTTTTTCCTGCATTTTTTCCATCATGACTAGACAGTCTTCAATCACATGATCCAATTGTCGACAATATCGACAAGATTGTCTCGCAGGGTTCAGACAGTCCCTTGCAAAGTGCCCTATTTCCGCACAGTTGTAACAGATCAATTGCCCTCTTCCCCAACCTGCGCCTCCACCTCCTCTGCTTGAGGTGGATAGTGGTGAAAAAGGGTCGACCTGTACCCTGTATAGGTTTCCTCGATCTATCATCAATTCATAGGTCTGACAGTTATGCTTGTAATGTCCCATAGAGGAGCAGAATCGACACCATTTTTGCTTCAATTCTAGAACATAAGCACCAAGACAGGGACAATGGTTGGTATCATGTAGTCCAGCTACACGGCAATCAACGCACCATAAAATCAGACCACTTGGTCCTGCAGCCTCTTTGGGATGCAACGAGCTGGGCCCCCCAGCCTACATGTAGTCTACTAGTAGGGGACACTGATCCTTGGTGTGGCCGGACACCCTACATCTCATGCACCATATGTTTGGGCTAGCCTCTTTCCCTCGCTCTTTTCGTAGATTTTGTATTTCAAGGTGCATTACCTCCAGCTGTCCCTGGATCTGCTGTACTCCAAACTAGGCATCGTCCCTTGGAACAGCTTCCAGCTTCATAGCAATATCCAAGGCTTTCTCTTGCGTTGCAATCGCCTGCTGACCCATAGGTCCGCGCAGGTGAGGCAGCAGCATAGCGATAAACCATTCCCTGTGTTGCCTATCATCATACTGAAATTCCCCATCTCTGATAACCTTCTTTTACCGATGATCAGCTTCCCATACCAATTCAGTGGGTCCCTGTTTAAAGTCTATCAAGTCAACCACTATTTGAGAGTAGGACTTAGGCTTTCGAAATTGTTGTTTTAAAGCATCATTAATTTCCTGAATAGATGGATCCGATGCTGTCCTACATATCCCATATACCAGTCCAAGGCCCTTCCTTCAAAGGCGAGGGATAGTTGCGCTCTCTTTATAGCATCAGTAGCCACATTCTGTGCAGTCCATACTGATTCTGCTACAAACTAAAATCGGTCCATATCTTCATCTCCTACACCCTTGAAGGTAGGTAGCTTCATGTGTGTGGCCATATCTTCTTCTGGTAGTGGCGAAGGTGTGGGTGATTTCTTACCCTTATGCTGACTTGAAGGTGGTGTAGTTGGAGGACTATTTCCTTCGTGCGCAACCGATTCTCTTAATGGACTGTAGATGGATCTATCTCCTTCTCGATTGGTTCGATAGTACTTACCACTTTTATTTGTACTCTCGCTCTGATCAGAGTTCATTCATTCAGTGTGGCTGCACATAACGCCCTTTTCGCACAGTAATATTTTGATTAACAATGGAAATGTTTTCAAGAACTTACCCCGGAAGCCCTTGAAGAACCTCCGCTCTACCTCAGAATAGGATACGAACTGATCGACTGCGAATTCTGTCACGAATCCCCCTAGCACGCTATCCACTCAGTGATCTACCGTACGGGTGATTGTATTGTCAGTCCTTTCCAGCTGTTGAATCAATTCTGGTGTCCACTGCATAACCTGATCGTCCTTCCAGCACGTCTGAAATTCTAGAAGCCTAGCTAACCACTCCTGAAGCTTATGCTCAAAAGTTACAAATACAATTTCGTAGACTTTGGTAAATATGTACTTTTTCTTCCACTTCTTAGCTGTTAGCTTTGCGCTGCGATTCTCTTTTACAGAGAATTCCTGAATCTGTCTTTCGAACCAGTCTTCGAGCTCTAATTTCTTAGGTCTCCAATGTTCTCGTGGCATTACCTGATCTCTCTCTCAAAATGCTCCCGGTCCCGACAACGGAACCATTTTTTGTCTTGAGGGGTCCTGACCCAAGTTCGAAGGTTAAGGTTTGCCAACAAACCCCTATAATATTGGCCCTTTCGGCAATGACCTACTTTCGCAGGCCAAGGTCTCACTCGAAGTAGTATGGGAGGGTGCTGGAACCAGGTTTCCGCACCCTAGGAGAGAGTAGGTAATTAAGGCAGATATGTGTTGCAACTTACTAGATTCGCATAGAATGAGTCTATTCGCAGCTCTTTTAGCAGGGTAACCAGCATATTGTTAGCCCCCTATAATTTTCTTGACAAGCAAGCAAGGGGCTAAATTATTTCGAGCCTTCAAGGAATGCATCTCCCCTGAAGACACATCATCCTTGAAAGCTCTTTCGTACCCTCTACCCTTTGGTTATTCTCCTCTGCTGTTCCATCCAAAAAAGTCTCACGAATTGCAAAAAATCGTGCTCCAAAAAGCCTACATTTGCCCCTTGTATCCCTGCAGAATGCCCCAGTTTAACCCTTTTTTCCCCTTTATCAAACTTTCCCTCTCACCCTCTAAATCTTCCCAAAATCCCCTTTACATCCTACACACACCCCTGGCTTGGCCTAATTTCCCTTTCTTTCCCCTATCGTTACCCTTTATTGGCCTTAAAATGCTCTAAGAATGGGCCAAAAACCATATTTTCCATATAAGTGGGCTTAACACCTTTCGGCCCTAACCCCCTTACCTTTTGTCCACATGACCTAGGCACTAGAACCAGGCGCCAAGGCAGAAAGCGAGCAGTTTAAACCGTCGATCTTTACAGATCGGACGGTCGTCACAGATCAGCGTCGCGCCCGTGGCCCACCCCTTTCACCGCCCAATCGCATAATCCACCGTTCATTTAACCTGCTAATACGACGGTCAATAGTTCATCCGCCCCGGTGGTCCCCACGTCAACACTGTTCAAAAACCAGACGGTTTCTATCGCACCTCCATTGGAGGATGGGCGGTTTTTCTCGTTTCGGAGCGATGCCATTCATCGCAGGACACGTGTCCCGCGCACTGTTCAAAAACCACCTCCCCCATTACGTGTTAACGTTTGACATTTGACCCGGCGCGATATGAACGCACACCATCCGATCTACGACCATCCATCCAACGGTGATCGCGCCATGAAGTTGCACAAGGGATAATCTAAGGAAAACCGTACCCCTGGCCCACCATCCGTCACCCTCCGATGCATTTTCGACCGTCGATTTCCTCCTGAGATCGGACGGTCCAGTTTTAACCGCAGCCCCGCCATCACCCGGTCCCGCCACGTCACCACTCCACATGTTTTCATCACTCTTTTCGTCTGTCCCCTATATAATTCGTTCAAAGGTCAAATTTTAAATGATTTACGTTAAAATTTCCACCTCTCCATCCTCCACTGTTCGCTATGTTTTCCGCCATCAACCTGCAACTATTCCACCATTTCGCCAACCTGCATGGCCATTCCCATTGTCCCCGCTGCATTCACCATCCCCAATGCATGGTTTTCTTAATTTGTTTTCGTGTTTGCAGGGTTACAGGAAGATGGGAAACTGCCATGATTCACAGTCGACATTACAGTGACGCAAAGCTCGATTTTTCACTGACAGAGACAGTTCGAAGCAGAAAAGAGTATCAATGAGGGAATTAAAGGTCTAAGACACATTTTTGAAGATCTTAAGCCTTAATCCAGTGTTTAAAGGGCAAGGTACCAGATTCGAAGACCCTGTGGATCGCTCAGAAGGTCCAATGCACAGAAAACCATATTAGCAGGGTTTTGACATCAGCAAAACGTTCTTCCATAAAAGGACAAGGTGTCCATACTGTCTGTATTCTATACCATGTTCTAGGGATATTTTTGGTCCTGACAACAGTCCTGATGCTATCAAAGCATTTGATTCACAGTATGGCAGACCCCATCATCATTATTCCACCTTTGTTTAATTCACCAGAAGTACTGCAGAGTGCTACAGCAAGTACACTAGAGACATACCTGGAGTAAATTGCAGCCTGACAAAAACCACTCTTTCATCCAAAGAGTACCAGAGATAAATGCCGAGAATTTAAAATAGAATGGGGCCTCGGCCCTCTTCCTCTTCTAAATTTTAATGCTACATTTAGTGTTCCATCTACCTCCTCTGCCTCTATTTAGCTATAAAATTCATGAAGAAATTCATTGTAAAGGTTGTTGATCGGTTATCTGAGAAATGCAAGCTATTTGTTTTGAGACATGTTCTCTGTGTAAAGTTGTAAGATAGGCTGAGGAAGATGTTTTCAGACTGAATACCAAGCTGTGGGCAAAGTTGTACTTGACGGGTGTTGCTCTTTAATGTGACAAGCACATTTCTTTGGATCATGATCTAAAGCTGCGGTGATGTTTTTCTATCTCTGTGTTTTATTTCATTTCATTCCATTTCTTCTGGCACACATCAGAAATTTGGCATAGGATTTACCCTTGTTAGGTACCCTATGTTGTTGCTCTCCCTGCCTTCAATGTTTTCTACTATATGTGTTATCCGAGGATTTATTTCAAGCTAATTTAACCAGTGTAGTGGTTCCATATGTTGCTAGCTGATGTATGAATTAATGAAGCAGTTCTTAGATGTGCTTGGTAGGTTTTAATTGAATGAATTGGGGTGCTGGGAGTATATAACTTTGTCTCTGTCTCACTAGGATCCTTTCAGTTAAATTAAATCTTCCTAAGTTCCCTTGAGCTGGAGGCCAAAGCATTGAGAGTTCAAAGTCTCTCTCTGATCTCAGGTTTTCACCTCTGTGTTTAAATCTTAAATGTTCCCTTGTCTGAAGAGTTAACCTTTTAGGTTCTGGATCACAAGTTGTCCAATGGCATGTCCTGTCCCTGGATCTGTTCCCTGAAAGGTCACCTTGGAGGTTTCCTTGTTTTCACTTTCTCTCTTACCATTTCATGCCCCACTATCATCTTTAAGATCCAATGCTTTAGATGACTAGCCCAACTGAAAGCCTGCATATTGAATAGCAAGTAAACCCTTTCCTGACTCCATCACCCAATGGTCTTGAAATTTTCCCTGAAATCGTCCTTCCTTCACCTAAAATTCTCTTTGCTCGTCCATGTCTTATATTGAACCCTTCTTTCTTGATTCCCAACAACCAAACAAACAATAAAACTAACAAACCCCGTGCCTATAACTAGCCTAATATCTTAACAGTGAGCTTCAAAGACATAAAACCTTTGCTTATATTGAGAGATCCCTCTCTGGACCCAGGAGGGCTAGATCCTAGGGTCTGAAAGTGGTTTTGATGTTGTCTCATCTTTTGGTCTTGCCAACCTGGCCAAAACATGGGAACCCCAACACATATAACCATAAAAAAGCTATTATTATCAACAGGTCTAATTAGTACCTTTGCATCCACGTGCGCACTACCAAATACCATCACAGAGCATCAGAATCACAGCTAATTTTAGATCACAGATATACTTGCGCTAAATTCAGATCACAGATACATTTGCAGCTGTAAATAGATGTCACAGATGCGCTTCAGTAGTAAACACAATCAATTCAGATAACACACAGATACTTCAATGATACTTCGCATTCATTAATATCAAAGACCAACGTACAACTCAAACACAGCCCGTGCACACAGCCTGGCGGGGTCTGCACATAGCAGGACTGAGGATCTCCACGCACACAGCCAGTAGGAGTCCTTACCCAAAACACCCCAAACAGATCTTAACAATTCGCAGGTAGCATCAATCTTGTGACTTACTTACTTACTAGACCCAACTATCTATCTATTTATAATATCGTAGCCTTTGCTATCCTATGGTCCGCAAACCGTGGTTTGCGGACCCTAGAGTTACCCTTTAACCTATTACAAAACATTAGGGGCTTTGACCCACCCCAAAACACCTACGCAGGACCGACTATTACAAAATTATACAAAAACATAGGTCATGGAACCCTGTTCCAACATTAGGGCTTCCTCATGGACCCTAATGTCTTGCTTCCTAAAATACTTCTCCAAGACCCCCACCTAGGTTCAAGTTTCATTGTGACATGATGCTTCATTGGGAGCCGCCTTTGTACTAGTATACTTGACTATGTTGACTATGTAACTCTTTCGTGATTCTTGCAAATATTAGGAAGAGTGATATCTATAGTGAAAAAAAAAACACTTCTCCAAGAAAATACAAATATAGAATAGATTACAATGAATGTTAATGAATACAAAATATCTTCCATCCCTTCATATATAAAGTAGGTGAGGGAAGCTAACATAAAACAAATACATAAGTCCATATAAGCAACCAACAAGGTAACCCCACACAGAGTGCTCTACAATATAAGGATGCAAATGCATCAAAATAGGGTTTATCTAAACCCTAATGTAAAACACCCTTCAAGCATGATTCTCCGTGGGCGCAATGCCCCTCCTCCATGATGGTGCACTCCCCAACAATTTATTGGTCTAATGACCCCTCTTCCAAGTCGTATGTTATCCGAGTATCCTCGTGCAAATTGATCCTCCTCTAAATGCATGCCACATGTCCTCTAATGTGCTCAATGTTCCTCTCATATGTGCCAATGTGGTCATTGAACTCCAATGCCCCTTGACCCAAGATTCCTTAATTCAAGTGCCCAGGCTCTAAGGTGTTTATTACATGGTCCCAATCTCCTAGAGTGATGTTCCCTCCTTCTAGGTAAGTACCTTCTCTAATTAATTGATTAAATCTCATATGGTGTGCACTAATGGGTTAGTCATCATGCCAGCCAATGAAACATTATTTTAGATAAGGGCACAATGCTCTCACTTTAATCAAGTTCAGTCATCACCAATGGATTAGTGCTAAGTGAAAACTCTATTGAAGTAACCCCAAAACTAACAATAACCAAATAGATTAAATAAATAGACAAAACATAACAATTCTACAAATGAATACCATTAAAATTTGATGATGGATCAAGATTCTTCTCATTTCACCTTGTGTTTTTAAACTAACCCAAGACCTCATAAAAAAATGAGAAATACCATATCTTTTAAAACTACAAAATTTTATTTTACTAGCTTTCAACAAATCCTCGTGAAAAAGATGCATTTTATCAACCCCATAAACAAAGCCAACTTCCACAGTCTAATATGTTGTACAAAAGTTGTGTAATGCTATATTATTATTTTCAATCTTACACATATGATTTAAAGCTAAAGAGGATGTTTGAGTAGTGCTTTTAGTACATCACACTATAGAAGAATTCGATAATCCATAGCAATTTAACAAGTTTTTAAAGACATTGGTGTGTCATTTTGCATTCATTACACACCCATCTAGGCCACATTAGTTTGTTAACACTGTTGTTAATTCATTGAGACTAGACTATCAACTATTATAATTTGAATTTCATCGATATCATAAACACTGCATGTGTCAATGTCATCATTTTTTTTTAAAGCATGCAACATGATTGATTTGGATTTCTTAAGACTAATACATTGTAATTTATGCATTTCATCGAAGCTCCCACTAGTGTGTT
Organism: Pinus albicaulis; assembly: GCA_034641835.2. NCBI lineage: Eukaryota > Viridiplantae > Streptophyta > Pinopsida > Pinales > Pinaceae > Pinus > Pinus albicaulis. The sequence goes on from CM076582.1 coordinate 136,446,878, forward strand.
GCTTCATTGATTTTTGCAACTAAAGACGCAAAAAGATCAATGAAATTGATGTCATTAATCTTAGTTGTGAATCATTTTTTCTTTAAGAAAGATAATTTGATATCTCTTTAACCAATAGATTTGGGGTTAGCATTGGTCCATGGTAGTACTAAACCTACTTCATGGTCTACTTGCACATACACTGACTATGATTTTTCTAGGCCTTGGATGATATTTTCCTAAATTGTGAAGTTATTGGTGAGATGAATGTTGCATTATGGTTAAGTGGTGATATTAAGTCAATAAGGAGGAGTTTACCTCGGCTAGTCAATTAGAGTTTACTTTCCTCTTCTAAATATTGCTCAATTATGGATGATCTTTCCTAAATTATAGAGTTATCAATGAGATAACAATGATGATCGTTGATTGCACTATGATTCATCGGTGATAGTGAGTCAGAGAGGAGTTTACCTTAACTAGTTAATGGGAGTTTTCTTTCCTCTCTAAACATTGATAAATTTAATTGATGTGGATAGCAAATAAGATGTAGAAAGGGCACCCTTAGTTAACACCAATATTACAACTAAAGTCCATAGACCACTCATCATTACATTTCATCTTAGCAATAACATTTTTTGTATAACTTGATTGTAACGCTGTAGAGCTTGGGGGGGAAACCAATTTCTTTGAGTAATTTCCATAGCTTAGCTCTAGGCATAACATCAACAACTTCTCTAAAATCACTAAAACAACATATGAGATATTATTTTGTTATCTATGCAATCTTCTACAATAACCCTAAAGGTAGCAAGGTGATTAATTACAGCTTGTTTATCCGTAAAATTTGCTTGTCTTGTGGCCCTTTTATTATTGTCGTCGGGCCATCCTTCCTCTCTCTCCCTTTCTCTCCCACCTCTCTCTCTCTCTCTCTCTAATCCTCTCTCTTCCCCCATCCCTTTCTTTCTCTCTCTCTTTCCACCCCTCTCTCTCTCCAACTACATTACTATATCCCTCCCTCTCTCCTTCTCACTTCTTCTCTCCCCCTTCTTTCCATACATCTTACTTTGTCTCTTTATCTCACCCCTAAACATACACACTCTCTCTCCATCTCTCCCTTATCACTCTCTCTCTCTATTTTTTCTTAGTTATGTAAACTAATGAACATAAATATTCCTAAATATAAAGCAGATTATGGAGTAAATATGAAAAGAGGTTTTATTTACTTACCATACCTCTAGTTTATTTATATTTTTATTTATTTACCATACCCCTTTTCTTTACTATGGTATTTGGCCCATAGGCTTGTTATATAATTAGATTTTTATTTCTAATCCTATTTGATATATTGTTATTTATTTACCTTACCTCTTTATGCCTCTTTTATATTTATTTATTTACCATACCTTTTTATATCTATTTTATATTTATTTATTTATTTATCATACTTGTTTATACCTCTTTTATATTTATTTATTTACCCATGGTATTTGGCCCATGGTATCAATATTAATTTGTCCCATGGTATTGGTCCCATAGGCTTCATCTAAATAAAACCTCTTTTTAAAGTTTTTTTAAATATAAAAAGGTTTATGGAATAAATATAAAAGAATTTTTATTTATTTACCATACATCTAATTTATATATTTTTTTATTTATTTACCATAGCTCTGGAGTAAGTATAAATTCATTTTACAAATATTTAATTAAAAGATTTTGGATTTTGATTGTTTGTGTTGAATTAACTCTTTTCCTTTGATTTAGGAAATGGTATTGACTTTAGTAAAGAGTAAAGATGTTTAAAAATTTACTTAATTTGGAAATTCAATGTGGTTTTTTTTTTTTTGTTAAAGGTAAATTTATGATCCATTCAAATTCACGTATATAATTTACTATCCATTCAAATTATATAAATAATACATAATTGTATTAGAAATTGATATATGTTCTAGCACAATGCGATTTTTTTTTATTTTTTTTTATTTTTTTATTTTTATTTTTTAATTTAAAACTTAAGCCGACATTTTGTATGAGGACGTGACCCACCTGACATCGGGGTCATACTGGGCTGTAGATGCGCCTCTCGACGCAACCAGCCTAGATCCATCTAACTCTGGATCTATCATGCGCCGAGAGGGATCAAATCTCTCGAGGTGCAAACCTATTTTTTGAGTGCAAAACTTGAGGAAAGGTTTGCACCTCGAGATATTTGATCCCTCTCGACGCATGATAGATCTAGAGTTAGATGGATCTAGGCTGGTTCCAGTCGAACGCATCAACGTCACATTTTTCAGATTATTAAAATTTTCGT